>VWZF01003281.1:0-123549 GCA_013396755.1 Sclerurus mexicanus
TCCAGGCTTCACAGTTCTTTCCTGCTCTCGTGTTGAAGTCACCAAGGATTGATCTTGTCATCTGCAGGAACCTTTTGGGTAAGGGGGTGCAGGTCAGTGTAGAATTTGTCTTTTTCAGCAGGATCAGCTTGGAGAGTTGGGGCATAGATGCTGNGGATCAGCTTGGAGAGTTGGGGCATAGATGCTGGAGAGAACAACATGTTGCTTGTTGTGTAGTGGGAGGCGTAAGGAGATAATGCAATCGGAATGACCTATTGTCGGATTTTCAAGTTTGGAGGCGATGGAGTTTCTAATCGTGAAACCAACATCTGAAAGGTGACTTTCAGTTTTGGGTTTTCCTGACCAATACAGTGTGTAGCCGGCGCCCTGGTCCTTAAGGCTACCTACCTCATGGAGATGAACTTCACTTGGAGCTGCAATGTTGATGTTGAGTCAAGACAGTTCGTGGGCAATTAGAGCAGAATGATGGTCAGGATGTCCACCATCTGCAGAATCAAGCATGGTTCTGATGTTCCAACACGCTACTGTCAGTTTTGACACACCTTTGGAGAAAGGTGTATGCCTTTGTCTTTTTGTCACGAGGAGATACTGTGCCTATAAATCACAAAAATGCAATAGCTGCAACTACAGCCAGATAAAACGTTTGTGTCAGCTTTTAACCTAAATCTATAATCTGTAGTGTCTAAAATTCAGGTTAAATACTGTGCCTATCCACCTTTATATGAACAGACTGGCTCTGACAATATGAAAAATCATTGCAAGTGCAGAGAAGGTCTTGAATCAATTCTCAATCTGCTTTTGTCCTGGTAATGCTTCTAATCAAAATATCAAGTGTATAAATGTATTGCTGAAGAGTAGGCAATCTCTAGAAACTCTTGGGTGGTAATTGAGCTTTCTCTCATCTAGTTTCCATATATTTGGAAGATATACTTTTTTCTTTACATATAAACAGTTTGTTTAGGTTTCATAATACTTTAAATATGGCAAGGAAATAATAGACAAATATATTTGTCTTTGTTCCACTATGGGAATGCTGTGACTGCACAAATAACTTTGATGTGCTATCACGCTTTGTTTCTGAATTGCTTTCAACTCTCAGTCAAACTTACATATACTTTGTTATTTATTTAATATACCATTGAATAGTTTAAGTAATTACAATAAGATTTCCTTTAATGTCAACCTTATCAAGGATTAGAATTTTTAGCTAAAGACATCTATGCTGGTATATAAAATCCCTGTTAATCATAGTTTTAAAGTCTGTGACTTTCATAATTTTATCATTATACAGATAATGAAGAGGCAGACAGGAATCAGTAATGAGTATCTTGTTCAATGATCTTGATTAGTCTTCCAAAACACCTCCTTGCTTCCTTTGCCACTTAAGCTCATAGTGGTCACTGACTTCTATTAAACCCCTCTCTGGTACCCTTTACTTGTCCCCAAGATTCATGTTTGTTATTTGCATTATGGCAAACTTAATCTCACTTAAACTTAATTTGATCCATCCATATGGATTTATTTTCATTATGGACCATGGGAAAGGATGACAGGAGATGTTTTCTGAGTCCCTAATTGTGGAGGTGCCAGTTTTGTATCTGCATTTTTGTGGGACATACAGAATATGTGCATATATGTAGAAGCTGTGGGAGGGATGAGGAAAGTGGACAGAGAAGGGAGGGATCTTTCCATCAATCTGAAATAGCTACATTAGGGTAGTACTGTCACCTGCTTCCAAATTGCTTTGTATAAAGAGGCTCGCTGTAGAGGAAGCTCTGGTTCCTTTTTCATTTTAGGGACTTCTGCAACAGATGAACTGAGGTTTGATAAAAGCATGACAGCTCTTTGAGCATGGCTCAGGTGGTTAGGTTTGTTTTCTTTGTGGAATTTTACTAAAAATGTGGTCTGAATACATATCTGGAGGCAAAACTTGACTGTTGGGCTCTGATTTTTTTGTTTGTGTTTTTTGTTTTGTTTTGGGTTGTTGTTTTTCAAGTTAAAAAATAAAATAAACCCTCTAAGGCTGGAACAGTTTCCTGCTGTAGTTAAATGTTTTGACTCTGCTGGACTTCTAAAGGTATATGGAAAGTAAAAGCAAGGCAGAGATCCCCTAGCCCAAGGTGCAGAGTAAGAGCTTAAGATGTGGAGGGCCTCAGCTACAGGCTGACAGGGTCCCCGGTCACCTCCTGGAAGTCAAAAAAGGACTGTGGTGGATTGCCCTTAGCTGGATGCCAAGTGCTCACCAAGCCACTCTATCCCTGCCCTTCCCAGCTGAACAGGGGAGAGAAAATAAGATGGAAAACAGCTTGTGGGTTGAGATAAGGTTGTTTACTAAAGCAAAAGTGGAAGTTTGCATGCACACAAGCAAGGAGGGGAAAAAAAAGTAGGTTTATTTTCTACTTCCCATCAGCAAACAGTGTTCAGCCTATTCCTGGGGAGCAGGAACGGTACAGTACTCTTCTCATTCAGCAATCTGTAGGGCTAGTTGGATGGCTTTCACTTCTGCAAATTGGCTTCATTTGCCTTCCCTTCAAAAGTCTCAACAACTTGCCGTGTGGGACTTCATGCAGCAGCTTTCCACCTCTGATGGTTTCATCATGTCATATTTCTTTTATGCTTTAGATTTTTTTCTTGTCTGTGTTTTTCAGTCTGTATACAAACTGAATAGACATTAAATAAAGATACAAGGTTGTTTATCTCCTTCTGTGGAAAACTGCATTCAGAACACCTATAATGACCTTGGCATTCTGCTTAATGAGTAAATGGAGTATTTGGCCATATCTGATAATGAAAATGAGGCATGCTTAATTAGCTTAGCACCCAGCTAATCAGCTGTTAGTGCAGTCCTGTAAATTGATAAGTTATTTTATCTTGGAGAGTCAGAGCATGCATGTAGAGAAGGGACAAAGCAGGCCTTTATCCCTTCACCGTGAAGCAAATACAAATGGCAAACAGAAATTGGTGTGGCCAGAGGTTTTGGTCAGTAGCATGGCCTTGATTCATGGTCTGTTCAGCCACCTGCAAACTGTTCATAACTCTAGAATGGAACTTTGTTAGCTGACATCCTGCAGGCAATTTCACTGGATGACCTGTTAGATTATGAGTAAAACAGCTCTGCTGTTGGTGGGACCAGCAAGTTAAATTGGATTCACTTTAAAAAGAAACACCCAAAAGTGTGGGTTTCTGTTGTTGCTGTGTGAGTATCCCAGAACAGCCTTCCGGGATTTCGCTCAAAGTAAATATGAAGTTACAGTGTCTGACTGGACACCTGCAAATATCTCTGCCCAGGTTTTACTTGGTGACAGGCAGTGATCCAGAACTGAATGAGGTAATTTCCTCCGAAGTCTTTCCTTCTCAGCTGGAATTTTTCTCTTGCTCAGGAATGACATAGTATTTGGAGCCCAAACAGTGATGTTTGAGGAAGAGGTCATCAATTTAGTTCCCTGTACTACAAGGGATAATCAATGAAAATGTTGCTTTCACCGTTCATGCTCAGAAATCACAGGTTAACAAAGGACTTAGTACAGCGGGAATCTTCTTGTTCCACTTTTTCTGTTTCCTGAGAGCTGGGATTTTTTGGCAATTTTTTCCTTAAATTTAAAATATTAAATGGTTTTCACACAACATCCTGATCAGCAAGCAGCAACTGAGGATTTTTCCTGAGTATTTTTACATTTATTAGAAGAGCAGAAAGTTAAATGCGCTAAATGAAACAGTATCTGTGTCTTGAATGAACAGGAATGGGAGCCGTGTCAGGATGTTGAGCTGCTGCCTTGTGCCTGATTTTAGCAGCAGGTGTCTTTAGAGACCACAGGATTCACCACACTTTTCACTTCAGGAAAGCACTTCAGGCTTCCCAGTGAAATGGGAGGGAGTGGGGAAGATGAGTCCTCAGCCTCCACATCAGGCCTGTGATTCTTTGTAGACTTTCCTGTCACATAAATCCCTGCAGATGCAATTAGTGGTTTCCTCTTGTTAAAAGACTGGACATTCTACACACAATCTTGATAAATGAGGGAGCAGGTCTTCAAATGGGGAGGGAGTCTATATTCAACTTTTTCTCCTTTGTCTCTGTTCACCCACCTACTTGCTAGTGCTGTCTTGAGAGATCATCACAGATATAAAACAATGGGAAAGTGATTTTATTTTTTATTATGTATGTGCTAGAAGACTCCTTTCATCATTTGACTTATTTCAGTGTCAGGCTTCAGAAATAATGTCTTGTGAGTTGGGGCTTTGCAGACCTACCCTAAATATATTCTGAGTGCATTGCTCAAAATACAAATCCTTGATCTGTCATTAGCAAACATCATTTATACTGATTTTTAACCTGATCAGTCTACCTTGTCTGGTGCATCAGCTGTGACACCCGTGTATCAGTTGTGAATCCTCACAACCTTCAGGAGCTTTGGAATTTGCTTGTGGAACAAAAGGGGAGCTTTGCCAAGCCCCTGCTGCAAAGCATCCTGCAGCCTTTCAAATGACAGGTTTTACTTGGCAGTGTTGGGTTTCTGTGCAGTCAAGAATGTACCACAAAGGTATTGACAAAACATCCTGTCCTCTGAGATGAATGTTTATTGTAGTGATGTCTGAGGAGATTTCAGCTTTTTCTTTTGTCAGACCAATACTGCAAAGTGTACATAGACACTGACTGAACTGTTAGCGGGGTTTGCAAAGAATGCTAATAGGGTTGTTATAGCAGTGGTGATCTAAGAACAAAAGCAAGGTAAAAACTGCATGCAGGAACAGTATTTTTAGACTTACTGATAACTAGCCATGTCCTGTAAAGTTTCTAGAGTAAGGCATTCCTGTTATTAAAAACATTTCGCGCCCCAGACTAGATGTTTTCTGTAAATACCTGTAAATAAAAAAGGATGCTTTTGGACAATGTTTGGAAAAAATCCAGATGTGGCCTTTGTGTTTTGCTTACTATGCTGCAGCCTTTGCTCACCACGTTTTTAACCCAGTCTGTTTGCACGTGGGGTGTAAATGCTGGGCACTTCACTCTCTCTGTGAAGTTGCACTGGGTTAGATGATGTGTTTTGCGGAGAAAGGCATGAAGAAAATACTAAATGGCCTGTTGTTCGTAGATATTTCTGTTAATCTGAGTATTCTATAGTGAGCACAGTATCTGTACAGCCTGCTTGAGGTGACAGTGGCCTCTTATCCAGCTGTAAGGCTGGTGCTGGCTGACCTCATTGCTGGCATTGAACGTGTTTCACCAGGCTCTTTTGATCCAGCCTCAGTGGGTGTGAATGTTTATCCTTGCAGCTGAAATGGATTATAGAGAAGGAATCTGTGCATTGCCTTTTGGCTATTTATCACTTTGCACAGTCTGAAAATTGTGTTGATTTCACATGATATTTGATGGTCAGATTGTAGAGTTGATGAAACTTGAAGTGCTACAGAGTCTGTTACTGGAAAGAATAAGAAAGGAGGGCAGCATCTCCCTCTTCACTGCCAGTAACATCCAGCTTTGACACAACTGAGTTGTAGGAGCAGTGCATTGGGCTGGGCTTGGATGCCAAGCTGCTCTTGGACACCCTTGGGAAGGTACCCAGACTTAACCTGTATTGTGCTTCAGTTTCCTTGCCTTACTGTGAGCCTTGTTTTAATCAAAACTCCAAGCTGAAGGAGAGCAAAGTGGTGTGCCAAGGGAGCTGTGCCTGCTACAGAGTCTACAATACAGAAATCAAAATCTCTTGGATGCCTCCAGCATGCCGTGGTCTTCTGCAACAGCAGCTGATTTGAGATCAGAAGTCACCTCTTTTTCACAGATGAACTGATGGTGATGTGAGAATGGTTGTTCTTATCTCTAGGAGGACTTCCTTTTTCTGTGGGTGTAAGGAAAAACCCAAATAAGCAGCAACTTCGAGATAGGAAAGAGGGAGAGTGGTTCTTTTTGCAGTATGCCAGCAGACCTCAAGTAAACACCTGCTTCTGAAGCGAGTTAGCTCAATGATTACAGAGGTCTGATAAGGGTTGAGTTTAAGATAACACGTAGGTGTCCTGTGTTGGACTTGACTACCTGTATTCTGTCCCACTGTCCTATATTTTTTGCTCCCAGTACATGTTCTTGGTTTCATGTTTACTTAGCAAATGAGCAAAAGTCTTAGTCTTTCAATGCAAAAAACCCCACCTGAACCCTTTAGAGACAGCCCAATTACAGAGGGAGGTTATTTTCTGTAAATATGAAATATCATTTAGAAAACTTACACCCAATATAATTGATTTAGAATCATATACAAATGCATGTGTATAAACGTAGTTATGAGTGTGTATATAGATATGGTGTCTGTTTGTGTAACATGGCTCCTGAACTCACATGACACCATTTTCTTAATAAAAGTGTTTTCTGTGTGTCTGCACCTTTCTGGATTAATTCAAACTAAACATCAGTGGCTAAAGGGTTTAATGTTACAGATGAGATCTCCTGAGTCCTTAATACCATAGTAAGGTCTTATACCATAAGTCCTTCTGATTGCCTCATATTTCAGGGATGTGCCATTCCTGTCTGGTTACAGCCATCCCAGGGTTGCACCTCTATTCCAAACCTATTCAGTCACTTTCAGCTGCTAAACTCCCAAATTGCTGGCTGAAGACTTACTATTAGTTTACAAATACTGAAGTTATGATTTTGTGCAGGGTGTAAGTGTCATTTAGTTGATTGGACTGGTAAGGAAGGGAGAAAGCTCTTTTTCTGTTTAATAGTTGTCATTAGCTTGTTGCCTAAAAGATGAGTTTTAAGCATAAGATGCAGAAATTTGCCTACACAAAATTTCCTATTAATTTAGAGGAACTAAAAATGGAAAGGACTCCCACATCCATTGTCTCTTTTATTCTGTTCCTTGAATGCCCCATTTGGACTTCTAATGAATTATTTCCTCCAGCTGTCAAGAAAGTTTACACTATGATCCTAACTTTCTGTTTCCTAGCAACTCTTCATCCTTCTGCTCATACAGGAGGGTAGCTTATACTTTTAATTAATGTAATTCTAAGCCATGGCCAATGGAAAGCAAATGCTGTTGAAGAATAAATGTCATCCATGCTTTAAACAGAAAGCAAAAAGTTCACATCATAATTGCTTATCTGCTTTAGCATTGTGTTTAATTTTGGTGAGATGAAGTATTTTAATATCTCCTTGCATTTTAAATTTAATTTTTAAGTTGTGGTTGGCAATGTGGTTGTGACTATGCTCAGCCATTTGATTTTGGGGTTAAGGATTGCTGCTTTTAGAACATCTGTTTAGCAACTTGTGTTTGAGCATCACCAACATGGTACTTGGAGGGTATTTGCCTTTCTATTGATTTTATTATTTTGTTTCGCTGCCCTTCTTTTAGCCCCACTCTTCTTACCTGGATGGTGGATCAGCAGCCTGGTGAACTGGATTATGGTGAGTTTGCTTACAAGTTCTAGATTAAAAGATTTCAAACAGTCTGCACACCTGCTCTGCAATACTCATGTAAATCAAGTAACTGAAATACTTGCACGAGTCCCCTTTATTGTGATATTTTCTTAGCATTTCTCAGGTATGAAATGCTAGATGTTAAAGTGTTTTTCCCCATTCTCTCACTTCATTGTCATTAGCATGTTGTAAAAATAGAAGTTGAAATCAAAGTATCTTTTAGCCATGCTACAAGCAGTACATGAATGTCAACTCTGTGGGAATTTTGCTTCCTCTAGAAATTTAGGAAGAACTAAACACCTGATTTGTGTCTGAGGTTTCTGAAGTGACTGAGACAATATGGAAGCAAAGTTAAAGCTAATTAAGGATTTACATTTCAGGGATAGATTTTCCACATTTAGAAATATCAGTGTCTCTTTGTATAGAAATTAGAGATCTTTCTCACGTTGTAACAAACTATCTGTTTAAAAAGGTCAAAAGGTTGTTTTGTGAGAGCTGAGAGAAGAGTATCTGAAGGGAGAGTGTCAAGAGGATGGGGCCAGGCTTTTCTCAGTGGTGCCAAGCAATATGATGGGAGGCAACACGCAAAATGATGCACAGGAAGCTCAACATAAACATGAGCAAGAACTGTGCAGGTGACAGCACTGAAACAGACTGCCCATTGAGGCTGTGGAGTCTCCCTCACTGGAGATACTTCAGGAATGTCTGGATGCAATCCTATACGATGTGCTCCAGGATGACCCTGCTTGAGCAGGGAGGTTGGACCAGATGACCCCATTGTGGTCTCTTCCAGCCTGGCCTGTTCTGTGACACTTATGTGAAAACACACTGTCACAAAAAAAAGTGATTAATTGCACAATGTAGGAGTTAGTTTACAGTAGTAATATATTTAGGGCTCTTGTTTTCAACAGAGACTTAAAGATGATAAAGGAGAAATGCCTTTCTTCCTGGATTTCAACACCATAGGAAAAGATATTTCTAGAGAATGCTTCCCTCTCCATATCTTCTGCTACTGTAGTAATGTCTTCCTTCTCATTTATTTTGAATAAGTTGTCCCAAACTTCTTCTCAATTTTTTTAATAAAATCAATTTGTATTTCATCTTGCTCTTTAAACACCCACTTACATAAGCTCCCTTGTCTGTGTACATTACATTAATTCTTACTTATGAGGCCATGTATTTCTCTCATGGATACTTATGTCATGAAATTTGTAAGATGAATGGAATTAGAAGCAAGTTAATATAAGTTTGAGATTTTATTTTTTAAGGTGGCCCTGTGTGTTGTCCACATAGTATCATCAAAGAAGATAGAAGATAATTGTTATAACAATGGCTTTCTGTAATGCTTTTCACTGTAGTATCTTACAAGCTTTGTTATCGTTAATGTGTCTATTTTCAAAGGGAAGTGATGTCTTCTCCTTTTACATAAGAGTTGAGAGGCAGAAATATCAGAATAAAAGAAAATACTAATTTGAAATGCTTAAATGAAGACACTAAAGACTTGATCTTTGTGTTTACAACACAGAGAACTATGTACCTTTTAAAGCAGACATCAAGTTGAAAGCTTAAAGGAAAGCATGAAAGACTTTTGCTGTGACTCCTTCATCCCTGAGCAGCCTCATCCCCTGTAATGGCTCATCCATCAAAAAATTATGAAATTCTGCTGATCTCAGTTTAGGTTGGATATTAGGAAAAGATTCTTTCCCCAGAGTGTGGCTGGGCACTGGAACAGGGAAGTGGTCACAGTACCAAACCTGTTTGAGTTCAACTCAGCGTATTCTGTGATTCTACGAATATAGAAACTGTGAGCTGCAGTTAATGCTGTGTGGAGAAGCATAGGCTTGCTACAACACAGCTGCTGCCTTGGGGGTAGAATCTGAACCACGCTTGATAAACACATTTATCCATGCAACACCCCAACGAAACAAATAATTGCCGTTATTTCAGGTACAGGTAGGGATGTGAGACAGAGAATTGAAGGTGTGTTAGAAATACGTGATAAGACAGACAAGTGCTATGAGCTCTGAAATATTATCTCGGTTGTAATTACTGGTGTCTCTTTGTTTCTTGTGGCCTTGGCTTTTCCCCGAAGCCTTGTCATTGTTCTTTTTTTCTGTTCTGCTATCTCATTCTCTCCACCCTGTGCTCTGGATCCCAGTGCACTCTGCTCCTCTGCCTTCCTGCTCCAAATTGCAGTGCACTCAGCCTAGCCCAGGTGCTGCAGCTCCCTGCCTTTAACTCCTTATTTTGGTGCATGCCGTAGGTGCAGCCTTTTTTTTTTCTTTACGTGTTTCTGATGTACAGGAGCAGTTTTGCTCATCATTAAAGGGCTTTTATCTTAAACCTGTGTTTCCTGAAGAGGCAGCACTATTGCAAGGGGAACTTGGTCTTGTGCCTGCTGTCATTCTGCGCTTTGAACTATGGCAATTTTATAGACAGGGTAGAGCCATAGAGGGAAAATCTCTATTTTTGCAATAACTTATGTGCAGTACTTAGAGCACCACCAAGATATCTGCTTGCTGAAACTGTGCTACACTATAATTTTTGAAGTCAGGGATTAAAATTTGTCTCCTAGGTATGAAAGTCTTAATGCTTCTGACTATTTTGCTTCAATTTTTCCCTTCTACTTTGGGTGAAGTTTTAAAACATGACTGCTCACTGGAAGGTGTAACAAGGTAATATTGTAGGGAAATGAAGAGGGATAATACTTCTGCAAGTGCTGTGCTTAATGTGATGGAAGACAAGGTTTTTTAAAACTCTTTAAATAGATATTCTATAATCATTTCTTTTCTCTCTTTTATCCTGCTGTGTGGAAAGTGTTAGGTACACAGAATCAGAGAATTACAGAATGTCCTGAGTTGGAAGGGACCCACAAGGATCTTGGAGTCCAACACTTAAGTGAATGGCCCATAGAGAGATCAACCCCATGACCTTGATGTTATTAGCACCACACTCTAACCAACTGATACCAATCTCTCACATTTTTTGTCTGTTTGTTTTTAAACTTTCTGTAGTTGCTGTAATATGGGGGTAGACACTGAAACATGTCAGTTTATGTAGCTTTATACAGTGGGAAATTTATAGGATAATATCAACTTTACTAATATCTTAGTGTTCCTATTCACGTAGTCTTTCACTGACATGAAAAGAAAATAATCTTTTTCAGGCAAAATTACTGCATATTTGTAATTGCCTTCTGTCTCAAATGGCCTGTACAACTTCTACACTACCAGAAATAAGGGGGCATGTTTCAAACAGGGCTTTGAAAGCTCCTTCAAAAGTCTTTTTCAGAAGCTGGAAGGCAGACAGCATTGACTCAAAGGCAAAATGTTCTGCCCAAATGCTCCATCTCCATCATCATCTCAATTTTGGTTGCTGACCTAGAAGTCTGCAGACAGATGGGTACATGCCCTTTTGCTTCTTTTTGCAGTGACAGAACATCCCAAATACCTCTGTTTCATCTGTTCTGTATTTGCTCAGCCGAGCAGCCAGAGCTTTCAAATTACTGTCCATTTTGTGGTGCTTTTATTTCCATGAGTAGTAAATCAGACATACTTTCTTGAGACTGCTGTGTTTCTGCTAAGACCATGTATGCCCTGTATTCTTCCATCCCTAAAGTCAAGCTCCAGTTTTGAATGCTTAGAAGCTGTGAAATGTCATGGATGCTTTCTAGTGTCTCATTACAGGAGTTCCAGCAACTTCCTGTGTGGCCACAGTGTTGGATCCTGACTTACACTCCTGCTTGTGAGCTAACAAAGTAATTGCTGTTACAGTCCTGTTAGTCCACTCTGAAATATTTTAAAGCCAGGTATTTGGCCACTTAAGCTGGCACGCTGCTTGACCACTGCAAAAGCTTGCAGTTGAACATCAAATAGGGCTAATTAACTTTCAACTGTCTAATGCCTGAAATTACTGGTTCTGTGATTTAAGATAGTTGAAGAAACATTCCTCTTTGATAAATCTAGTCAGGAAGAGTTGATGGAGGGGAGAGGAAAGCTGCACAGCTCTGATTTCAGCATGACTTACTGTACAGAGCAGGATCTATTCAATTATACTAGCAGTGAAGCACGTATGTGAGTAGAAGGCAAAAGAATTTTTCCTTAAGAATTTTAAAAAATTTATGGGCTTGTAAAAATAGATACTATCAGCTCTTTGGATCTCAGAGATCTGTAAAATGAGACTGTATAACCCAGTGCTGGCATTCATTCTTCAGAAGCATCTTTGAAAGAGCTTTGTGGTTCTCCAGTTTCCTGGATTTTTTTTTTTTATTAAGATGCATTTGACTATTGTGAAAGAGTGTAAGTAGGTTATCTTTAAAGAAGAACTGTAATAGTGAGCACTCAGATGAAGTCCTCACTGCGAGCTGCCTTCCTGCAGCTTCAGATGGAATTGGTCTGACTGTGGTGTGTTCTCATAATATACTACATACAGAGGCTAAAAAGCTCAATTTAGGCAGATAACATCATTTAGAGTATCTGTAGGTATTACTGAGTTGTACAGTTATGGGTAGAAAGTTAATTTCTTAGCAGTTTGTCATTAATATAAAAAAAGGAAATCAATAAGCCTTCTTCTCCCAACCTCCCCATATTCTTCTCCCGAAAAAGTTTATACAATATATAAAACACTTCATTAACCAGATGCTGAAGTAACACATCCAGAATATTTATTCCTCTTCCCCCAGCCCCTGTAACATTTGGAATATGCTCTTTCCATCCTCTCTTCCCTTTTTATTATTCCACCTATTTAGGCACATGTGCTTCTGAAGAGTAATCTAGGCTCTAGTATGAGATTTTTCCACTTAGTTAATACGTGAAGTCTTTTCCCAGTAGGTGTTTACCATTTGTTGTAACCATTTAAACATAATTTTTCTTTTTCAGCTTCCTGGTCTACCTGCCAGACAGACATATCTATATACTCACATGGTGTTAATCATCTGGGCCAAAAGATGAATTGTGCAGAGAGAGCTTTGTGTAAAGAACACTGGGGTGATCATCACACCTTGTGCTGTGCTCCAGTCACAGAAGGCAGGATTCACGTCACCGACCATCATGTTGGCACAGCACTGATGTCTTTCTTTGTGCTCTAGCCAGGTGAGACGCTCACTAGCGAGGGAAGAGGTGCGGGTGCTTTTAGGCCATGATTTCTCTGACCTGTTTTAGATCTAGTAGATGCCCGGATGAGATGCCTCGTGCCCTGTGAAATGCCCATTTTTCTCTACTGACCGGAAAGAGAACCAAAGGTGACTCTTGCAGATTGACATATCAGTATTTGTTGTGATCCTTCCCAGTGTGTTTAGACTACTTATTGTGAATTTAGCATTATTTTTCTTTGAAAAATGAAGCATTATGCATCAAGGAATGAAATGAGATGTATTTTTGCATCCTTGTAAAAGTACAGACAGAAAATTCATTGATATTTGTGGCATTCATAGTAAAAATGTTTAAAGGGGGAGTAAAACATTGCAATGAACTAGGAAACTGTGGAGCAATTTTCAGCCCTTCACCTTCTGCCTCTTCTGAGACATCCTTGCAATGTGTCATGTCTGCTTATACCAGAAAAGGGACTGCTCTGTGTTTTTTACTGCATGCAAGGAATGTGTTTGCTTTAGCCAAAAGTAATTTCAAACATTCAATAAGCCCTTTCACACCTTTCTCTTAGTAGTGGAATTTGGTAGATTAAGTGAAATGGATGGCTGTTACAGGTTATTTCAGAAATGTCTCTTTCATCCTGTTTTATTTTCTTGTCTGTTTGCAGGGTACTGAGGAAAATACTTTGATCCTAGTGAGAAATCTATTACTGAAAAGTGGTATGTAATGAATTTGTGGCTGAAGAGAATTTTTTCATCCTCCTCAGAATGGTAGGTAGTATCAGAGGAGGGAGAAATTGTAACAATTCCCAAGTAAAATGGATGTGCCAAGAGGGTTATTGAAGGTGAAGAAGTTTATTCTTAATGGATTTAAGCCAAGAGATAAAGCTTTTCATTAACAAAACATGTTGATGAATCTGAAAGGAAACAATTCTGTGTGGAAGGGAATAATTTGTTATGAAAATGTTTGCCAACAAAGGAGCAAATATTTTGTACAAAAGAAATCTTACCTGTTGCTTAGCCACTCTAATAACATTAGCTATAAGTCACCAATCAGTAAGACAGCTGTTAACCTTGCTTTCATTGTAGGCATGTCATTGAGCAAAGATTTTAAAGTTAATTGCTTAATGCAGATTCATCTGTGGTTTCTAGATGTTCCACTGAGGTTTAAGAAATAGAAAATTTCTCTTCCTCAAAGTCTTTGTGCTGTAACCTGTGTTTCTTCTTTGTATATCTGAAACTCAAGGTCCCTTGCCAAGGTTGCTGATTGCTTCTGCCAGAATTTCTGTAATGTGGGGAAAAAATTTAGAGGGTGATGTTGGGTCAAGTCCCCACTGTCAGTATGCTTAAAATGCTTGTACAAGTTTATTATACATCTCTGAAAAATCTGAGTAGTGTTTCCTCTTGGCATGTTATCTTGTGTGTAAATATATAAAAATATACAATATATACACATGAAAGTGTTACTAATGGCACCTGTACTGAGCTGTGATGCAGAGGAAAGGAAGAGTGCCAGAACAATACTAATAAAATTATGGTAACAGCAAAAGAGGAAAGATAAAATGCTGATTTCCTTGGTGCTAAGCTCTCCTCTCACATATATTTTACTACTGACTCTTGTTGCTTAGTTCAGTGCAGGCATTGGATAATGTGGCATATCAAGTTTGTGCAAATGGGTGCGTTCTTAAATATATTGTACAATGTGAAAAGAGAAAATTTTGGAGTCTGAACATATGTATACTGAAAAGGACTCCTTGATTGCAGGTCCATGAGTAAGATGTTAATGTCAGTAATGGTCGCCTTGATTCATTTCCTGCAAGATGTGATGGGCATCTGGTTGAAAAGTTGCTGTGCCTTCTGGTAAGATGACAAATCTTTTTGCCTGTTTGATGGGAATGTCTTGTGGACAAAGTCAGGCTAGTTGAATGTTCCAGTTGTTTTTGTTAAAATAACTGAATTAAGTTAATCAGGGTTTTTCATGACGACTCCGACAGTAATGTGGAGTGGTAGAGAGTACTTCTGGTTTTATCCCACTGCTTCAGAACAGCCAGCTTTTGTGGCTTGTGATTCTTGTGCCCTTGCCCTTGGGGAAACTTTTCTTATTCAGGTAACTTAGGTTCATCAAAATACTGCTCACACTAGACTTTCAGGAGATTATTTTTTATTCAAATTGTAAACTGATACCTGTAAATGCAAAATCAATGCAATTGAATTATCGAATTATTTCCAAGGAACCTGATACTGGAGGAATTAATATAGAGAAGAGCTCTATGAAGAGTATGAGTTTTATTAATAAATGTTTTTGTAGATGTACCTTCCAGTCTAATACTACTGATGCACAGCTACTGAGTTCTCAAATGCTCTGACCGGTCTGCAGCAGCCCATTTTATGCTTGTAATGGGGTAGCAAGATTATTTTTTTAAAAAGCAGGTAATTTTAGTTGCTGTTTAGCACTGCAACACAGTTTTCCCTTCAGCTAAGAAAAAGCAAGTAACTGAGTGATATGCAAGCCCGTGGCTTTGCTCTTAGATGGAATGGGTGGCTGCTATTGCTAGCTGGGTGAGGGAGAAGGGCATGAAATGAATCCTGTGCCCCTCTTGGAGCAGGATGGAGATTTGCCCTTTACTACCACTTGCATGTTTCCTCCCAGCAGTGTCAGGAGCAGCAAAGCCTCCTGCCTGCAGATCTTTCCTGTTCCTTTCCCCTGAGCTGTTCTGACTGGGTCAGGTCTCTCCTCTGCTCTTCCCACTTGTCCTGCCGTCTCTGTAGGACACGGGGTGAGCGTGCACCAGATGTGGGAGTTGGGAGTTTGGGTTCCACCTGATGTTTCACCAGACGGCAACATGAAGATATGTCTGGGGTACAGTTTTGGAACTGTGAAAATACGGAAAAGTTATTGGAGAACAAAAAAACTTGGTGAGGGAATTTTTTTTTTTTTTTGGTCATATGGGTTAGGGAAAGATCAAGCATCAGAGCAATACCCAAAAGCTTTTGGTACTCCTGTGCCTCTGTTAAAAGGTTGTGTGGCCCAATTTTGCACAAAAGGGTGAATACAAGCAGCATAACCTTTGAAAATTGTAGCTCATGTTTAAAGAGTGTTTTGTCTAGGTTAAAAATGTTTGTTTGAAGCTAATCTCAGTTTTGATCTTGAGAATCAGCAACTAGAGCCTTCTGTTGGTTCTTGTTCAAAGTTTTTTCTAGTGGAAATACGAGCTCCTTCCCAATATACTTGTTACAAATGTTGTGACTGTGAACCTGCGTACTTCTGAATCCAAATGCTCTTAAACCAATACTTTGTATTGTTTGTGAAGGCTATGTATTCTCTTATAGTCTGTTATAATTACAGGGTATACATATTTGCATTAGCATTGCTGCTGTTGTGCTTTCTGCTTATTTAAATAAGAATTTAGCTGGGGGAAAAAAAAAAAGTAGGTATTCAGTGGGCACTCCAGCCAGAAGATGCCCATCTACTGATAGTGGAACTCAAGCTACTTCTATTTTTATACTAATTTAATGTGGTGGGTTCACCCCCAGTAGCTCACTCATTCCCCACAGCAGAATAGGGAAAAAAATTAGAAGAGCAAAAGAAAACAAACCTCGAGGGTCAAGGTGAAGGCAGTTTAGTAACTGAAACAAAGCTGGATGCAAACAAATCAAAGAATTTGTGCATCGCTTCCCATCAGCAGGTAGCTGTCCAGGCTCTTGCTGGTAAGCAATGCCTCCGCACATGTGATGGCTGCTTGAGAATACAAAGATCATACCCACAAATGTTTCTTTCCCCTTCGTTTCCCTGAGCTTTAATTGCTGGCCACAATATAGAGTATGAGATATCCCTCCCTCTGGTCAGTTCAGGTCAGCTCTCCTAATTGTGTTCCCTTCCAACTTCTTGCATCATTGGGGGAAGAGTGGAAGGGAAAAACCTAACCTTAAAAAACCCCACCCCAAAGCCCCTTCATGCTGTGCATGCACTGCTCAGCAATAGCCAGCACAGTGGTGTGTATCCAGAGTGGTGTAGACACAAATCCAAAGCACAGCAACTTGCAGGCTGCTGTGGACCAAGTCAGCTTTGGCCTGGTCAGGCTCAGTACAATTAAGCAGTCTCATTGTGCAGTTGTTTTACTGTCTGTTCATTACAGCTGTACCTGGTAATTTGGCTTTCCTGCATTTCTGTGGCATTCAAAGCTCTGTCATTATTGGGTTTTTGTCTCCTTGAAAATCACTTCTCTGTTTTCTTGGAATCTGTCACTGAAATAGCCTGAAGCTCTCCTTGCCAGTTGCTTGTCTGATCAAGCTGCACCCACTTAGAAAGGAGAGGATGTGTCTGATAATTCCAGACAGATGGGGTGGTCTTGTCACAGAAGCTACGGAGGGTGGCAACTAAACAGATTAAACTTGATGAAGTCATTGACAGACTTGCACAATTAACATACTGATGCATATCTTCCTTCCATCTGTCAGCATGTCTAATTCATTTCATTACTTTGTAATTCACTTGATGTCCCAGGCTGATTTTGGTACCATAACTCACCTGCTGTGTTACTTGTGCTCTCCTTGAAACAAACCCTTTGAATTAAAGCTATTTTAAGTACTATGCCATGATCCTTTCATTGTTGGAAGAGGTTTAACATGTCTTAAAACTGCAACATCAACAAGCTCAGAATTATAGTAGCCAGTGACTTAAAGGTATTTAAGTCCTGTCAGGTATTCATCTTTATAAATGTGAATAATCATTGTCTTAATGTTTTAAGATTTTTCTGTTCGCTTTGAAACCATGCACGTAATACCACTCTGAGGGGCTCATCTTGCCTGTGGAGCATGAGTTGGTTTGTTAGGTGCTGCAAGGATCCTCTGACCACGGTTTTGTGAACACTGAACTATGAGCTAATCCTGTAGCAACGTGTTTTTCATATGTGAGGTAAATCAGGGTCACTCTTGCTCAGACAACCCCTCTCATACAAATTCTGAAGTTATTCCTATGCTTTGAGTGCAGTGAAATCCAGAAGTGTGGTGATACAAGGTAAGTTGCTTCATTACAGCAGTTGTAATGAAAAGTACTTTCAGTTGCTAGCTGATGCTTTGGGGAATGGAAATGTTTAGGGCTTACTAGTCCTCATTTGCTCTGATGTTCTTAGCTAATAGAACATAACATGAACACATGTCGAATCAGCAGCGAACTTGTCAGCGCTGTTGATTTGTTTTGCTTGAACCACATGCAAAAGTGTTTGGCTGAAGCTGTTCTGTTGACAGTGTCTTTATGGGAGGTCCACTGTGGAAGAAGCACTTTTCATTTGCCAGAGGCAATCTGATCTCCTCCAGAGGTGAGTCAGAGAATCCAAGGTGTTCACGTCAGCCTTCAAATATCTCAGAGGCTGGATATGCTGTGAGACATACAGAACCATATACACAGGGTGTGAGCAGCTCCTGTATTCAAAAGACTTAGGAAAGACAGGTCTGATGCTGCTGCCAATCCTCTTGTTAGTACAGATGGGTTAAGTTTCACCTGCCCACTGACATCCTTAATTGCTATGTTATCTTTACGTGATACATTGGTTTATAAGAAACATTGATTAATAAAACATGTTGATCAAGAAAATGATGGCTTGTTTGGGAAACACTCTGTCATGTAAGTGCTTGGTAACTCCTCAGGGAGCAGTGCAACCAGTGATGATGTCTCTGCGGGAGTTCACTTTCACATGAATTAACTGAAAGCCTCTAGAGAACAAGGCCAAACCTTAGGGAAATTATTGTTTCATCTTTGCAGTGTCTTTATCTCTCTTTTGAGCTGAGCTGAGAGAATACCTGTTTCCTTATTTTAGGTATTATTTTGGTTTTTAAATTGATGCCCAGAAATGTTCTTTTCATTCATAGCTCCAATTTGCAGGCACAAATGGTGAGTGGTTTTGGGGGTGGGGCAGCCTATTGCTGTGCTGTTCAAGATGCTTGCTAGGCTGAGGACCTTGTAAAATGGGAAATAAACTTTGACTATTTGCCTGCAGATGTGTTCTGTAAGTGCCTGTTTTAGTGTGTCATTCTGCAGCCCTGGGACAGCAGGTGTACTGTGTCCCTCTTACCCCTTTTTCTATTGCACTGCTTCAGGACTTTTGCTTCTTAAACATGTTTTAGGGCTGGCTGACTTTCATGGACAGGCAGGAGAAGCATGAGGCCATAGTACACTCAGAATCATATAATCATAGAATATTCTGAAGAGAAGCACATGAGGATCACCGAAGTCCAACTCCTTGCCCTGTACAGGACACCCCAAGAGTCACATCAAGTGCCTGAGAAAATTGTCCAAATGTTTCTCGAACTCAGGCAGGCTTGGTGCTGTGACCACTGCCCTGGGGAGCCTGTTCCAGTGCCCAACCACCCTCTGGGGGAAGAACCTTTCCCTGATATCCAACCTAAACCTGTCCTGACACAATTTCATGCTGTTCCCTCTGGTCCTGTCATTGATTACCAGAGAGAAGAGATCAGTGCCTGCCCCTCTTCTTCCCCTCATGAGGAAGCTGTAGATTCTGAATTCAGACAAAGGTTTCAACCACCCTGTGTGACCAGATACTTTGTCTTCCTTAGAGATAATGCTTGTGCTGGCTTCTGACTCACCTGGGGCTTCTATTCCCACAGCTGCAAGTGCCACTACTTTTAATCCTACTCACTGCAGCACTAACGTCAGGATTGACAGGATTCCTTTGTGTCCATTAACATGCAGTGAGAGTTATGGGTTAAAGATGACAAAAGAATAAAAGGCATGAAGGGCAAAATTCTCACCCACCTTTTCTTTTCTTGTGTGTGACTAAATAAATGAGGGTCAGGATATATTTCTGCATCTCTATGCAGCTGGCAATTTACTTCTCATTTCTATACAGAAGCTGCTTCCAAGGCTGTGATTAGGACATGAAAGCAACCTTGTTTTGCATCCTGTGAATAGTTCTGTGATTTGCCTTTTTTCCTTTTTCCTTTTATTTTTGTATTTATAGTATATTTTATCAGTTTTCTTCATTTAAAGACATGAACTCTCTATAGGCTACTATTGTGTCTAAACATGGCAAAGTAAGGAATCAGCTACTGAGTCTTCTGTAACTGAGGAGAGCTTTGCACTACAATGCCCATGTCCAACCTGAAGTTAGGTCTAACTTCTGGTTTTTAATGCTAGAGGTTCTTAAAGATTTCACAAAAGTGTCAATGAAAATTCAAAGTTTCACCTGCTGGTGGTTTTCAATGAAAAATTTCTATCTGAACGTATCAGAGCAGATCTGCTTAAAATGTTACAGTGAAATAGAAGCATGTGAATAAAAGCTTGTTCGGGAAGTCAGTGTGTCTGTGCTTGTGAAAGCCAGCGATATGGCCAGCTTTGAACTGCCTAGTCTTGCTATAACTTGCTAAACTCGTTGTGTTCAAACAGTCCTGCTCCTCCTTCTTTTGTCCCTCAGTGCTGCTATTACATTGTCTCAGAAATATAATTTTATATTTTATAAAACTTGGACTTACCAAAAAAAAAAAAGTCTGGAGGAGAAAATGGAGTATGAACAATTTTTATAGGTTTTCACTTTCTAGGGTCCAGACAGAGCAGCTAAACATCTATGTTGTTATTCAACATGCCAAGCCTTACAAAAGCTGAATAAAGCTTTATTTAGTAAGGGGAAAAGGACAGAAGATTTGGCACAGATGGTGGATTAATTTGAGTAGATATCCCAAGACAACAGTATTATGGCTTCCATAATCTTAGTTTCTTTTAAGTTTTGTCTTTTGATTCATAATCAGGGAACATTCAGGCCAGCCCACGTGTTAGATGCATCTCTAATGAGAAGGAAGGGAAGCATTTGGAGGTTATTTCACTTTGTCTCTTATCTGCTCTCTTATTCCCACAGAAATTTTGGCTGCTTGCTTTCTACTATGCAAGGGAGTTCTTGGTTGATTGGCAGGATTCAAAACTTACATTTATAAATGCATTATAAATATCCAGATAATTTCAGGCTAGTTAAATCCATCTGAATCTACATCACAATTAGCAGACTGGTTTTTTACTTTGGTTTTCAAGCTCACAAACCTTCTTGCAGGTGCATGGAGTGAGGTGCTAGTTTTATCTGCTCCCACCAAGAGTCTCCTGCAGAAAAAGCCAAGTACAGACCTTCCCCTGCCTAAGTATGGGGCCAGATGATGAGTGCTTGTGCAGTGGCTACTAAGGAGACTTGATGACAGAAATTGTATGAGAAGATTAGTGGTTAGCTCTGCTTCAGTTCAGCTTCCTAAACCTGAGGAAACAGCAGACCTTCGTAGCTGGATCATGACAAACATTTAGTTGCCATGCTTTTTGGAGTCCTAATGTTGATCTTAATGATGAGATGAAAAGATTTTGTCCTTTATTAGCACTACAGGGTAGACTGTATAAGAAGCAAACAAGGAGAAAGATGAAATTAAAAGTAAAAATCAAGCCTCATTCTCCCCGTATCTTTTTCAGTTTTGGGTTGCTTTACCTATTTTGAGCCCAGCTGAGCCACTAACATACCCATATGTCTTAGAGGGGACATGCTTCTGAAGAGGAGACACACAGATCCCAGGAGGGATCCAGACTAACTGAATGTGTTTTATGGATTCTGAATTGGTACCTATATTGCAAGCTTTTTTGTACCTTTTCAGCCACTAGTGTCTGTCTGATATAAGAAGCAACACTTCGTGCCCAGATCCCATGTTTTCTGCTCCTTAGATGCAAAACCCAGGGGAGGGAGGAAAAGGGTGTATGAAGGGAATAAGAAAAGTAATGATCTGATAGTTATGTCTTTGATCAGTGTGAAAAATGTGTGTCGCTCTGCTTTCTAAGTCTTCAACTGGGTTCTACAGTATGGATGGATAACACCAGTACTGCTTGAAATCCTGTTAAATAGGGGAATCTCCTTTTTTGTGTCTAGTGGCAAAAGCCTCAAGAGCAGGGAGGGGTAGGTTGGGTGTGTACAGTGCACACTGGCCCATCTCATTCTTTCTTAACCCATTGTAGCTTCCTTCTGATGAAGAAAGCAAGGTATTAAAGTGTACAAATGCAAGGTCTCTTGTCTGAGAGATGATTGGGAAATCCCAGCAATTTTTCCTGTATCTACCTCTGTGAATGTGGCTGTGGATGCAGATTCCATTGTCAGGAGTTCTCGGTGTGTATCCTGCTTGGATTTGGATGATATCATTTGGGTTGTACTGTTTGTGTTACATGCTGGCTCTTTGTGTTGTCAAGCAAGTTTTCTTGCCATAGTTTGAAATGAAATACTTTCAGCGGGTAAAATATGCATGTTCTTTTACTGAGATGATTCTCTCCTACATCAGGGGCTGTGTTGTTTGGCTGGAAAACAGGGTTCTGAAAACGATTTTCTATCAAATTTACTCCAGCCTGAGTCTGTGTTCGTACCCGTTTAGCAGAAATCTGGATCTAAAAGTTCAAAATATGGTTAAAAAAATTGATACATTTAATGTCTCTGACAAAAATTAAGTGCATTAATAACCTCTTGAAACCATATTCTGCCCCTTAGTCATGTTCCTATCAGTGGAAATAATTATATAGTGTTCAGTGTGATCAAAGATGGCAAAATCTGGGCGTATATCAGAATGGAATAAACAGTGTCCAACTTATACATGAATAATCTTTGAATTGGTTTATCAAATATAAATAAATGATAGCATTTGAGAAAGTGAAAATGTAGGAATTCCCTGTAGTAAAAAGAAGTCTGGAAACAAGAGCGGGCAGGATTTTTTCAGGGGGGTATCAGTGTCTTCATTCATCAATGCCAATGTTGCCATCCCCATACCAGTACAAAAAAATATGAATTTAGTGTCAGATACAGCAGAACAAAGAAACAGCTTAGAGCAGATAAATAGGTGTTTTGTGAAAAGGGTTAGCAAGGGTTCTGTTTCCAGTCATGACATCTGGTCTGTGAAATCAAAGCGATACAGAAGTTAGCTCTGATATATTAAAGTTGTTCTAATTTACTTACCATGAGCATTTTCATAGTGACATTTGGGAGAGTTTTGTAAGAATAATCATCATCTTTATACAGTGATGTCTCAGGCAATTATTGTGAAGATAAGATTTGTATGAAAATTTCATGATTTTAACCATTTATTTGTCATAATTTTATACTGTTTCAAAGCCTCTTATAAATTGCTTAACAACCTTTTTGAAAATATTTTTAGAAGAAAATTGCTATGACTGTCTTTACTTTTTTCCCCTCGATGCACTGTTACATCATCAGAGCATGCTCTGACTGAAACCTTGTTTTGATTGTTCTCAAAATTCACTTTTTCATTTGATTTAAAAACTAAAATGAAATTAAAAAAGGAAATAATAGACTTTTCTAGGAATATATTTGGAATATTTAATTTTTAAAAAAATTACTTTAGCCCTATCACAAACAATAAATTAATTAATAGTACCACATTAAAAACAGTCATTCAAACTCAGGTGATGTTTTTGTAACACAAAGGCGTTATATAGCTAACGCAAGATGTAAAATCTGGAAATTAGCTCGGCCAATGTTATGAAGTAAATAATTTAGAAAATATTTCTAAGCGCACAAACCCATATTTTATCTATGAGCACTTAACCAGAAGGAAGAAAACTTTGAGTTAAGACAGTGAAAGCTTTGAAGCTTTACTGTCTTCAGATTGGAAGATAAACAGATATAATGTGTTATGTTTTATTAGTCTCTGAGAAAGTCATCTTTACAGAATGAAGGCAAAACACAGCTGTTAACAGTAGTGCAAGTTTCATTCATCAGAAGCTTTATTGTGTCCTGATTTTCATGCTGCTTATGAGGTGGATTACTCCTGCTGTATCATCTGTCTCTGTTCTGGATCAAATATTAAAAAAACATTCTAATTTAGCAATATTGTTATAGCTGTTATCCAAAACTGAAAAAGCAAACTCTTGGTAATATTTCCTAGAATGCAGGTGAATGAGACCTTTCTAATTTGAGAGAGGCTTGTCTGGGGTTCTTACGTGTGGTCTTTTTCTTTGCTTTCTAATATGCATTTGCAATGTTTACCAGTTGTTTAAACAGGACTAGGCATAATAGTTCTATAAATATCATGGATCATGTCTTGAATCCTACAGAGCAGCTGTTCATTGCTGTATGAATAATTTACTGCTTAATTACATGTATTTCTTTAAACTACTAATTCACACCAGTGGCTTGTGAAGCCTAGAGTGTATTACCACATGACACTGACTCAAAGATGGCAAGGCTTTCTAAAACGTTGTGATTGTTTTTCTTGCTGGTGTCTTCATTTAGGAAAAAGTAATCCAGGGTTTATTTTAATCTTTCAAGAAGCAAAGACACCTGACTATGTGACTTCTCTCCTACCTTTTGTCACCAAATGTGACCCACTGAAAATGTTGTAACCCAATCAAAATAAGATAAGACCTAATTTCTGGCAGCCATAGTGCAATTTTTATTTTTTTTTCTTTTGATTGTTATTTATCTAAGTCTGGATAACAAGGAGAAAAAATTCTATTTTGATCACTGTCAGTCTAAATTTAAATTAAGTGAACAGTGCACAAAAATTTTCTCATCTCCATAACACATGCACATAAAATACTGCCATTGATGGATTGAAATCTAAGACTTTTCTCTAGCTAGGTTGTTTTCTCAGATTTCCAGTGCCTTCTGCCCACCTGCCACCCCCCCTCCCCTTCCTCCCAGGTGAAGAGCTCAAGAAGAGAAAATTGTCTTCTTTGGGAAGGCTCAGTCAAAGCCAAGCGTCAAATTAAGTGTTAGTTAGAAGTAGGTAGTTGTCATGTTACTCTGGCACGTAATATTCAAATGTGGAGGATTTTTCTAAAATGGGAAAAATTGGCTTGTTTGGAGATTTGTTGAACTGAAAAGAGGTTTGCTCATGTCTATTATTACATGACTCTTTGTGCCAAGAAAATGATTGCGAAGGAGCTTTTCCCATGAAGAGCACAAAAGCCTGATAAATCATCCGTGCATGCAACTATCTTTCCAATGGTCCATTTGCATCTCAGTGACATCAGTGTGTGGGAAATAGCATTAGTTTGTACTCTTATAGAAAATTTCCCAGAAGAAAAGCAAAATTAGGAAAGATAGCTGCAGTACTTTCAGTGCCACATGGCACTGTCCCCTTCTTCCTGCGATGCTCACAGCCACTGCGAAGGAATATGTTGTATTACAACGTGGTTTTACATTCATATGTGTTGTTGATGTCATGATTTATAATAGAGCTAGTTCACAAAATTGGTTGTTGTTTCCTGGGTTTTAGCTTTGAAATCATAGCCTTGAAATGAGATACAAAACAACTTCATTTGCCATTAGAAACGGAAATAAACTGAAGATTTCCCAGGTGCTCAAATTTTCAGCTCAAAGCCCACGGGCTTTTCATTGCTGTGCCAACTGGTGATACCTCCAGTTAATTAATGAAGATTAGAGCTCCTAGAGGTGCATCAGGAAATGAGTAGTTTTGTTAAATGAACAAATAACAAAATATTGTGGGCTATAGCTGTCTTGGACTGTCTTTGAACCTGTATGTGTATCTCTTCCCAGTTTGCTTCCACCTTCTCCTGGCCAATAGTTGTCAGATCTTGCCTGAAGGCTGTAGCAACAGTCTTTAGACTCGATGTGCTCGTTTAGTTTGGTATATTCAAGGCCCCCTTCATATTCTTCCTCTGCTTTGTGACCCTGTTAGATGCTGTTTCTGTTTCTGCAGGGCAGATATTTTTGACCTGTTATGTATCTCGATCCAGGGGGCCAAAAAAACCCCGAAAAACCTTTAGCATTCACAGTTGTTTCTAAGCACTGAATCTGTTCTGCAACAGCTTATTTATTCAAGTCTTATGTGCAGTGTGTCTAGTTATTTAAAGCATAGTAAATTAAAATTCCTGGGCTTTGTTTTTGCTGGAAGTTTCAGTATTTCAAATCCTTTAATTCTCAAATTTGAATTAAAATTTTGACCTTGACCATTAAGAAATATAAATGGTTTACTTGCTGAAAAGCCAGTGAAGTCCAGTTTGCTGAATTCAAATTAGAGTGCTTTAGGTATGGTTTAATTTGATCTTACTTTGCATTCACCTTCCTAGTACCTCGTGCACTGCAGATACTGCATCCCCACTATCTATTGTTTTGTTGTCTCTGTCTTATTCTGTATCATTGACTACTCTGAATTTCCATTGTGGGCTTTGGTGCTATACTTATCCACATACTGTAATCAGTTCAAAGGGATACCATGTAAGAATTACCGCTTTGTGGAAAACTGCAATTTCTGTGGAGTTCCCAGCTACCCCTGTTGAATGCCAGTACCGTTGGTTTCAGATGACTTAACACAAGCTTTGTCTTGGAGCTGTATCCAGGACATGTCATTTATTGGAGTAGATAGCTGTAGAATAGCTCACAATTACTCATTGGTGAATACAGCATTTTTGACTCCTGAGGAATTTAGAACAAATGTGGTCAGAGAGACTTTTAAACCCCCAAAATGCCTGCTGTGAAGACAGAGCAGAAACAGGAAAAGGTCTGAATGTCAATTCTTTCTTGTAGCCCAAGTCTTTCTAAGTTACTGATTTAGCTCAGTCTAGACCAAATCATGGAATTCTTGTGTCACCAAATGTCTAATTTGTCACTAAGTTCTTTCATGTAATTTCAGCTGAATTTGAATCCACATCTTTCTCACTGCTCTTTCAGATAAACCCAAAAGAAGAGCCTCTTAGTAAACTGGAACTTAAGAACTGCACTTTGTCTGCCCCAGGAGCTGACAGTGTTTATATTGAGTATTCACTGAGCAATATAAACACATTAAAGACTCTTACAAAGCTGTATTTTTAAATAACTTAGCATTTTTGAAAGTGAACAGAAGTAGATGTCGTAAGATATGGTGTAAAATAAAAAAAGTCATACTTTATGCTGAAGAAATGAACTTTTAAGATATGATGTACTATAAGAAGCATTTTTGCATAAAACCACTTCAAATCTTTATTTCAGGTTTTTCTCCTTCCAGCTTGCTGGCTACTCATAACACCTTTTAGTATTCTTTGATTTTGCTTTTTGATTTGGTGTAATTCAGAAGTTTTCTGAATAGCTGTTGTATGTTTTGCAGACTTCTAAAATTGTTGTGATGGTCCTAATGACTTATCTATAACATATTGGTGGAATTTCTTAATGAATTCTGATTATTTGGACTCAAAGTTGCTTCTGTAAAAAATGTGCTTGTAGAGAAGTTTCTTTCTTTTAAGGATACTGTTGTGATTTTAATGGAATTACACTGACAGGCATTTGGGAAGAGAGTATTTCAGTTCAAGGTTAAGGAATTTAGGTTTACAAGATATTAAGCGATTTCTAACCACACTGAAGTGGGCTGGAAACTCTGCACTTTTAATATCCCCAGATGGTGTCCAGGTAACTCTTTAGTAAGGAGTTAATTCTTTAATAAGAAGCTGGACAAACAGCTGTGTGGCAGTAATGAGGAAAAGACATCCATGTCATGTACAAAATATAGAAGCACAAAAATGTTGTATGTGAAGTGAGACAATTATAAGAAGCTTGTGCAGCTCTAAGACCAGAGGCTCTAAGGTGCTCTATGGGATAAATATAGTGCAGAGATCAAAGTTGCTATAAAAGCTCTTGGCTGCATTGGCAAGCATTTTCGGGAGGAGATAACAAAGGTTAGTTTTGTGGGATATTATTTTTGTTTCCTAAGCAACTAGGTAAATAAAATAATCCTTAGAAAGCAAAAAGTGCTGAGCACTCAGTGGCCACCACTGTGCAGCTTTGGCATATGGTCACAGGGAGAAGGAGCCAGCACTTGAAATAATCCATGTTTTCAGGGGGCCACGTTTCTCAAGTATCAATATTAGTAATGTTTTCATTCTTCCCCTAATGGGAGAAATTAATTCAGCTTCTTTGCAAGGAAGCGACCATCTTCTCAACCTCAAAATGATTCTGTAGCTTTGTATTTTAAAGGACTTGCTATGAGTCTAATGAGGTATTTAATTCTTAAAATAGAGGATTAAATATTTCCTGATATCTCATAGATAAACTGAGACATAGATTGCCCACTGTAACTCTGCTGGGTAGAAATATCAGGCAAATGTTGATGCATTGTAAAAATTGGTGTCATTGGCCTAAATCTGGGAAAACTTTACCTGACAAACTTTGCTGCATGTGGCAGCCTAGCTATGAATTATCTGCCTTGGAGCCCTCTGAATACTTGTTTTCACTTTAAAATGCGTCAGTTTGAATGCTGTTTAATATTTGTTGTGAATGCACAGCTCATTATGTGACTGAGCAGAGGCATGACGTTATTGCAATTATTTAGTGAAAGTTTTAGTTTCTGTAATACGTTGCTATGTGACTATTTTGCAGATGTCCTAAATTCAGGATATGGGCAGACAGGTAATGGGTAGCCTGTCTGCTGGCATAATTTTTAAAGAATTGCGGTGTCTGTGGGCAATGACTGGACCAACCCAAGCCTGAGTGTGTGATCTGCCAACAGAGAGAAACTTGAAGTGTAATGTTTGGCTTCATCTCCCTTTGCTTTGGTCAGACCCTAAATGATCCCATTTAAGCGATTTTGGAAATGCATCATAATGCCTGGAAAGGCTGGGTGTGATTTAAGTGGATTGTGTTGGCGCTGGAGATGGAAGGGTGACACATTCAGTGCTTTGTACTTCTCACCCGCTGTTTGTCCCGTGTCCATCCTGAGCTGGCTGCCTCTAAGGCTGGCTGTATTTTCCTGGGATATTTGAGATGGTTTCAGAGTGCTTCTGGTGTATCTGCCAACAATAAAGCAGCACCTGGCTGAGGGCTGTGCAGGCCATGTGGAGCTGTGCTTTTGTCTGCTCTGCAGGGTGTTGAGATTGCAAGTCAAGATGGACAGGTGGGTGAGAAAGGAGGAGGTGAATAAAGGGCAGAGGAGGAGAAGGTGAGAGTAGGCAAGGTTAGAGGATCCAGGCAGCTCAGTCAATAATCTCCTGCAGTGCAAGAGGGCTCAGTTAAGATGTGCAAGTGTGATGTGCTCAGGGAGGAAAGTAGAGTATCACTGACCACAACTGCTGTGAAAAGACCCCAAACCACCCTCACAAAAAATTGCCAAAAAAACACCCAAACAAACAAAAACCCAAGCCAATCAGTCGGCCAAAAAACAAACAACAAAAAACACCTATCCAAGCAAAACAACCCAACCTGAACTTACCTCAAAAGAAAGGGGACTAGAGGTTGGCCTTTTAGATTAACCAGCTCTATCATTTAAGTGGCTCCACTGATTGTGCAAATGTTTTTGCCCCAGTCGATTGAAAGAGCCATCCAGAC
This sequence comes from Sclerurus mexicanus, assembly GCA_013396755.1. Taxonomy (NCBI): domain Eukaryota; kingdom Metazoa; phylum Chordata; class Aves; order Passeriformes; family Furnariidae; genus Sclerurus; species Sclerurus mexicanus. The sequence continues at coordinate 28,787 of VWZF01003281.1, forward strand.
CAATGTGGAGGGAGTCTGTACTTGGCTCAGCTCAATAATAGTGTATAAAAACTAAATAACTAACAAAGAAAAGGCCAGTGTCATGGTGATGAGCATATAAAGACTGGTAATGAGAATTGATTTGTATTACCATTGAACTGTGTGTTGATATTGGATACTGTGCTTGTGTTGTGACTTCAATATGTTGCTGTATACCTCAAAATAACATGTAACATCAAATATCTACAAATAAATATTTTTGCTGTTAAACTTTAAACCCTCCTTGTGTAGAATATTTAAAGGAACCGAGTCAGGGCATTGGACTTGGGCAAGCACAGAGGCTGTTTTGGACACAAAGGAAGATAACATTCAGCTTTTCTGTAACCGTGTGTTCCTGCAAATCACTTGTGTCTTTTTGAGGATTGCTAGCTCATTGATCAGATTCACTCCATTTGCTTTTATGTTACTTTAGATTATATTGATTTTTTTTTTTACTTATTTCTCATTCAGATAAAACCCAAAGCATTTTTTATGTTTATGGAGAGGCTTTCTAAAATCTGATGCTGAGCTGGGTTAGGTTACAGGCTAGTCCTCCTGAGACACACTAAGCACTGGTGAAACAGCAGTGGGAAGAAAGAAATTAAAGTTGCCAAGTCTGGCCAGTCTTTAGGAATTCCTGATATTTTTTTTTAATACATGAAGGAACTCATGTTTCTTTTAAAATCCATTAAACAAAGCAAATAAGTGTTAATTTTGTATTGGATTAGATACAATTCTTTGTTTTATTCAACATCTTGTATTCCCTACATGCTTCCCATATTCTTGGTTTTCATTTTGAATACAAATCATGAAGTAAACAAGGATTTTTATTTTTATTTTTTTTTCCCAGAGGTGCTGTGCTAAAATACTCATGAAACTCTGTTTATCAGTGCAGTGATGCAGGTCAGTGATGTATGTTAGCCACCTGAAACTTTCTGTTTTGGCTATTTATTAGGGAAGGGGCTATGAGAATATAGGTAGCTACCAACCCTTTTATTCCTCATATCACTGAGAAAGGAATAGTGGCATGAAAAGGAAGAATAAGAAATATATTTTGCACTTGCATCATTCTTCTAGGTAAGACTGCTTTTTTAGAAAAAGTGGAGAAGAACTCTGGAGAGAGAAGAAAAAGATCCTAAACTCTCGTGGATGGCTATCAGAAATTGTGAGCTCAGATTTCATATGGCTGACATAATTTGATAGCATAGCTGAGGTTTGAGTATGATTGACATACAGTTGGAGACAAATGCTGAAATACTTGTTTTTGAAATGTAGGCTGGAAATTCATACCTAATGAATTCATCTGCATTTACATGAAAGTTAAGTCTAAATTAAGTGATCTCTGGCAGAAGTGGAAACAGGGTTTACACTTCTGTGAAATTATGAAATTAGGGTGCTATCATCTACTCCTGTTTAGAGAGGGGTGTGTGAAAATACAGGATCAAGGCAGGCACTACAGCCAACTTATTTCCCTTTTTTTTCCTTCTTTTTGTTTGTTTGTTTTGTGGGGTTTTTTGTTTTTTTTTCTTTAGGTTCGCAATAGTATTATTATAAAAGTTATTTTAAGACTGTTTATTCCATTTTTGTCAGTTTGTATGTAAGGATAAAAATAATTCAGAATATATAAAATGTTGGCCAGGCTTTATGACATTGTATGTTTTTGTTTTGATTATATGGGAAGAAAGAAGTGATCGTTCTCTTTTTTGTGGCCCAGAAAACACTAAATCAATGTAGGCTGATAAAATCATGAAACTGATGGTTGCACAAACTATTTGGTATTCAGAGAAATGGAAGCCAAAGTATATTCAATAACTTCACGTGGTGGGCCTACCTCACTGGAAATAATTGCTGCTTCACTCTAAGATGAAAGAGCAACTGTATTGAAATGCTGGGGAGTTGTTTGAAAAGCAGGACATGCTCTGTTATTTATATCTTATTTAAGCACCTGGTTATGCCAGATGGTTTGCTGTTTGGCCTGTCGAGGTTTTGATTAGCTGTGTTCTCAGACTAAAGCTTTTTGTGCTGTGTACATGTACAAGAACTCAGGAGTAATTTCTTTCTAGTTATCTTTCCCTGCAGCTCATACAGAAGAGTGATGTGTGTAAACTGGTGAGAGTTGGCCCCCGCTGTTGCCCCCAGCCATGAGTTTGGTAACTGGTTTAGTCACTGACCCATGCTCTCTGTTTTGAACATAGAACACGTTTTTGCTATGGTGATTTCGTGGGAGGCTTTGTTGGAGTGTTGACGAGAGCTTTCTGGAGAAAATTAAGACAATTTCATCATGTAAATAACTATGACTGGTTATTAGTGGTGTTAATTTGCCTCAGATAGCCTTGCCCTGTGAACCAGAGCCCCTGCGCCACACATGATTTTTTTTTTCCCTGTTAGAATCAGTTTTTTCCTCTGTCATCTTGACCCATATCAGGGGAAATATTGACAACATGCATGTTGTCCTATCCATTCTTGTGCAAAATTCAATGGCAGCATAGGCTAAATTTTAATCTGTTTGTCATTTGTTAGGCATATTAACTGCACTTATTTTGCATCAGGTGTTCTTTCTCTTCTCTTTTTAAGAGACTTAATTTCTTTTTGTGGCACTCCTTGTAGTAGCTAATATGTCAATGGGCTGTCCTTTTTGTCCTTTGTGTCTTTTCTTCACAAGATGAATAGTGGTTATTGTCTATGAACAGTGTTGAATAGAGTAGCGTGAACTGCAACATCTTCTGTTCACCCTGGTACTTTTATGATAACAATTGAATTTTCCAGCAGAGTCCTGTAATACTAAATATGTGTCATTAAAGGCCTAAGAAGCTGCTTGTAAATGTGAAGGGGTAGTTGAAGCTCAGCAAGGTGTGTCCAGTTCCAGAGCACTGACCTCTGCCAGCAGCAGTGTTAATTAATGACACTCCTAACAGTTCACGTGTATGATGTGTGGATATCAGTCTTGTGGGATCAGCAAAATTCAGGGCTTGTTGTTGGCTGAAGAGACAGGAAATAGACTTCGAATTTGGTCACTTCTAGTCATTTTTCAAGTGGAAAAAGTAATAAATGTTAGGTCTTATAATGCATTGTTTTTAACTTGGAATTACTAGTGGATGATATTGCAATATCTTGTGCTAAGCTTCATTTTGTTGCTTTTCTGGGGCTCTGTTTTTTACTGATTAGCTGTAAGAGACAAGTTCAGAAAGTGAGAAATCCTGAAAACATGCTTGAAATAACATTGTACCTTTGAGGGTTTGCTCAAGTGAATGCACAGAGTGGTGTCCCTTTGCATGATGGCTATTTTAAAATAAGAAAAAAATATTAAGTATTGCTGGGTAATTAAATTGTGGACATAAGCTAAACTTGTGAAGGATGTAATTTGACTCGTATTTTTTAATGCCTTCTAGCTGTGGAATAGGTCATAAAATATACTTTTCTGGGATATTTGATATTATTTGGATGGTGTAGCACTTCAACTGCATTTCTTTCAAGACCCTCAGTGTCCTGCTTCACATGATGATCTACCAACTGCTTTCAGCTTACAGCAGTAAATTCTTGCCATATTTTTGCAATGTGCTGTAAGAGGCTGTGTTACGAAAAGGGATGAAATAAAGAATCAATTGTCTTAAAGATAATGTCACATATTGATAAAATTGCTGAAACCATTACTCCAGCCATTGGAAACTGGCATTATAATATTTGAAATGTGAACTAAAGCGGCAAAAGGTTTTTTGAGATCGAAGTTGAGCTGTCTTCCTGAGGTGTTGGAAGGACGTTATAGCCTGAGCTGGGAACTGAGTGAAAGCCTGTTCATGCAGGTGTATGTTCAGCCTGAGAATGGCTGCTCACCCATGACTGATACTGACTTTAGCCTGTCTTGGAAGGTGTCTGAAAGTGCTGTGCCAAATTTCTGTCAGGGCTCTGTTTCCTCCTGTTCCATGACAAACTATTAATACTCAGTTACTCTAACTTTGTTTGCTTGCAGTTCATTGAAGTGACCCTTCATTGATTCTTGAAGTTTGAGATTAAAACATCAGTGTAAATGAGTGCCAGAATAAACTACACCTTTTGAAATGTACTTAACTCATAGAGCAGAGTCTTATTCTGAGGGAGTGGAGCAGTGTGTGAACAATTAGAAGGTCCTGAGCACATGTTGTGCAGGTGGTTGCTTCTCTTCTCATCATTAGATGTCCTTTTTGACTAGCCTACAGCTATTTCCTATTTTTAAACTATGATAACATCTTCCAGATACTATTCCAGATGAATAAGAGGGAAAGAAAGATTATGCCTGAATATCAAATGCCACTGAGGTTCACTTACCAGGCCACAGCTACTAAAAAAGAGAAAGGCTGAGAATAAAAATATTGATTCTTAATTTCCTCAAGGTGTTACCTGTATTCCTTTTCTGTTTCAACTTGCCTTTTCCATTTTGTGAATAACACAGCAAATCTGCATCATAGTGGCACAGCAGAGAAGTTTTGTGATGAGCCAAGCTGCATAACACTGTATTTACTCTCCAGAGAACAACCACATAACTGAGGTCGTTTGCACAAGAAGGTAACACAGCTTAATCTCTTTCTAAAAGCCTTAACCTAGTGAAGCTTGCTGGATCTTCTGAGAGTCTGTTTTCATTGGCAGAGTTTTTGGAGCAAAGTCATTTTGGGTCTTGAGCCTCAAAATCTGGAGCACAGAGTACTGTCTCAGAATTCAGTGACATTTTACTGTGTAAAAGGGAGTGAGTGTGCTGCTGGATTTCATGAGAAGTTGTAGTTGTGCTGCTTAAGTGGGATCAGATTGAAAGATTAGAGAGCGTCATAGGTTTTTTTGGTGTTGGATGCTGGTATATATGCGTTTAATGTGACAAAGCATAAAATAAAGGCCTTTTACTTTCTATAAGTATTTAAATCTTAAGATAACATGACTCATGGAATAAATGAATAGTGAGAGAAAAAGATTGAAAGCAGAACAGAAAGGAGAAGATTCTGGAAACTTTCTGTGGCACTATGGACCCATTACCAGCATAATGGGATATTGCAGGGCTGTTGGCAAGTTGAGACAAGGAAGCAAAAGGCATCAAATAACTCAAGTGTTGGGGTATGAGACCAGGCAGGCTTGTGCTCCATTGCCATCTTTAGGAGCCTGCTTGCCTTCATGTTACCTGGATAACTTTCCAACCTCGATGATTAGTAATTGTGAAGAAATCGTATGGACCAGCATCTAGACCACAGATTTACTGAATGTAGCCTGAATTGTACTAGTTTGTTCTGGAATTGTATACCTCAGAAAGAACAACTTTTAGTGATTTTGTAGATTAGAGTTGTCTTATATTTTTTTGAGAATGTGAATAGACACAAGGCAAGAGCCTTGGAGAAGTGGTTATCATGTTTCTGAGCTGTCACCAAGATGCAAGTAAAAGAGTTGTCCTAAAGACATTAATTGGGTTTTGAGACAAGATCAGGAGCAGCAACCAGCCAGGAGGGGCTTAAGGAGTGTTGATGCATGGAACACAATTTCTTCATCTAATCTAGGGGAAATGCTGGAATCTTTTTCTAAATTTAAATGCATGCAGACCTTGGGAAAGGGAATAGGACTTCTTGGAGATTGCTGTTCTCTATCACAGCCTTTCACTGCAGCCATTTCTGGCCTACCTCACAGTGCCTGAAGCCCTGGAATATGAATGTTCTGCTATTCCACTTTCCTCAGCGTATAAAGAGGATATTTAATATCATGTTTGATCATTTCAGATGACAGCAGCACACTGCCTTTTCTAAATACGTGGCCTTTTTACACTGAGAACAAAGCATTGGTTATGTTTAACTGGAGAGTAATAATTATGCCATATTTTAAAGCATACCAAAATTAGAGTGCATTTTCAGAAACTTTCTTGGGACATCAGCAGGTGAGACTTCATACCCAGTGTTAGCCCTTATCTTAGCTTCATATACTGTGTGAAACACTCTATGCTATAGATCCTAATGCAGCTTTAGGAATAATGGATGGGGTTTTCCTTGCAGCTAGTAAGTGCTTACTGCAGCCTTTGAAGGCAAAGCTCTGTTTCATCCATGTTACAGTGGCTTGCCCAACCTTTGAAAATGTATTAGTATGTCATTACTCTCTGTGTACAGATTGCAATTTAAAACACAAACCTGTGGGCAGGATCCATTAGTGTTGACAGATTGGAATTCCTTTTAGCTAAGACCAGTTTGGCCCGACACGAGGAAGGAGCATCTTGCTGAAGTCCTGGGGAAGCTCCACAGAATGCTGCTGGCAATTCAACAGACATGTAGTTTGTCCGAGGTCATTTTAGGGTGAATGAAGCACGTTGTTGGTCTGTCTTATGCTTACAGAGAAGCCATTTTTCAAAGGGGCTGTAAAACTGAGGCCTTCAGTACCAGCAATTTATCAAAACTGTCTCCACACTGTCAACAGAAGTAGGGTTTTACTTTAATATAACACGTTTGTGGTTTGAACAGCTGCTTTCTGACAATCTGTTTTTCCTGTTTGGAAATATTTTACATATTTCTATTTCTTGAGCTAAATGTTTGTTGTAATAATGTTGATATGATAAGCTCATTATGCCATTAATTGCTAGTACTTTGTTGCAATCAATGCACTTCTCAGAACAGAAGTTAATTTTTCTCTCTTTTTCTCTCCCCTACCCCAAATAACAAGTAGCCCATAGGATAAGCACAGGAGTAAATGCTGCAGAAAAAAGTAAATAATCTTGACATAACTGAAGTTAGAGACTCCAGGATCAATTTAGTGTATGGTGTGCTTTTGTCTCTAATAATTATCCTGTCTGTTAAACTGGGATTTGTTTCTCTTGCTATGTCTGATTTGTACACACATTCCAACAGTGGAATGTTTTTCTTGATAGGAGGGCTTACTCTTTTAAAACACTCTAAAACCAAAATTCTGTGAGTTTTTAATGCATATTCTAATAGAATTGTGGCATGATTGCTCTGAAGTCAATAGAAATAAAGGGGGCTATGTATTCATTCTGGTATTTCTTGGGTCATGCAAACATACAGAATGTTGTATTTAGTGCAATAATGTGTTTGGTCCCATAGTGAAAAGATACAGTGGAATTTCTGTCTCTTAAAACTGGTTTTGGTATTTTGGTATAGAGTGTAATTTGAAATCGTCTTTAGAAACCACTTCAGATGAGGGGCTCAATAGTTTATGATGTTACCCAACAGACACAAGAGCTCTGCAACAATGAACTTTCTAAGACCAGCAAGAAAGAAATAAGAGAGCGCTGAGAACATAACCTTGTAAAAAAGCACAACAAAGCAGTTATTAGTGAGCAAAACTCAGGAGTATAAATAATTGCTCTAGGACTAAGGCTCATTACTCATTTTCCTCTTCTAAAACTTTTAAAATAAGCATTATTTCCTAAAATCTCATTTTCGTTTGATGTATGAAGTCTCCCTTTACATTTAGCTTTAGATTATTTGATTGCTGTTTGAGCCTGTGCTCTGTGGGAATAATCCCAGCAAAGTATTATAACTATGCTCAGGTTTTGGACTACTGCTGCAGAGTGCCAGAGTCTGGTTTTGCAAGTGATTTTCCGAAGTTGTCATTTCTCTAGGGAATTCTTAATCTGAGAACAAAATATTGCTTGCATTCCATTCTCATTAACTTCAAAGCTACCACCTGCCTTCTATTGAATTAGTAATGTAATTGCAGATAGATAATGTCTTTATGGAAGGGGGTGATGGAGGATGGCTTACGGCATTACTATGCTGCTGCAGTAATGAGGGGAATAGAGGTGTGCAGTGGGAAATACCGATTGTTACTGTTCAGTGTGTCAGTATTCTGTCTCTGTTAACAAGTACGAGTCTGAGCTCCAGAAATAAAGAAACAGGTAATTGCAGCCTCTGAATGATAGTCTTTGGGGAGGTATTTCTTTCACTGAGATTCTCTGGTGATTTTTATCATACTGGCTTGTATAAGAGCTTTTTCTCTCAGTGGAGGAAGAGCTGTGTAGGGTCTGCAGACACTATCTGGTCATTTCATGAAACTGGAACTACGCTTGCCACCTCTGCATTTCTTTTGGGACTGTTGGGGGATAAACCTGGCAAGAATAAAAACAGAGGGAAATGTTTAAGGGCAATAGTGATCATATATAGCCCTTATATCTAGGAAAACTACCTGCAAACAGAGCATTTAATGAGAGACATTCTTGACACTGATTCCTTGGCGTTATTTCTATTTATTTCTTTATCATGCTGGGACGGGGAAGGGATTTCAGGTAAATATCCACTGGAGGAAACCATCTCTGCCCTCTCATCTGTACTCCTGCTGTTGCCAGGTGGGCAGTCAGCCAACACAGCAGAACATGAACAGGATGTGTTCAGGCATCTCAGTGGTGCATGTATGTTCCTTTGTGCTCTTGCTTCTGGACAGTCTGCACCCATGTAGCAGTGTCTCAAAGTGAAGTGGAAATGTAGGGCTCATCTTGGCTTCTTTTTGAGGCAACAAGCCGATAAAGTTTTTCCCCGACTACTAGGCTGGATTTGCATTGATTCACTAATCCATCCAAGTCCTAGAGGAAATCTTTGCTGCTCGACAGGAAGTGTTTGAGAAATGCTGAAAAGTTTCCACAAGTCACTTAGTGCAAGACAAACAGCACCCTGGGATGTATTTCACTCTGATCCAAATTAATTAGTTTCTGAATTCTTTTGTTATTGGGGTCCCACTGTTAACCCTACTGTGAATTATTGAAGTGCCTTGATGACATGACACTTTAAAGATAGTATTTAATTACTGTAAGTTATGTTGGAGGCAGTTGTCTTTTTTGAAAGTTTCACTTTTTCTTTTCCTCATGTTTTGTGTGGTTTAATTTATAATAAAGCTTGTAGCTGTATTCATTACTCTGTTAGTGTAAAAAATACGAAGGTTGAAACAAGTTTTTTAATGGCATGCCAACTGGTGATGTACTTATTATGAATACTATTGAATTATAAAGATGGAAAGGCAATCCTTCCAAAAAGCACACTTGCTAGTCTTGGCACTTCTCTGGTGTGCTCTATGATTGTTTTTTAATTTGCCACTGTCACCCTCTAGGTAATGATATTGAAACTGGATTTTTCCCATGGCTCAAGCAGCTTGATTCTCCTCATACCAGAGGGAAGTTAATTCTGTTACACAGCACTTTTTTGAAGACATTAAAACCTGTGTTGTTCAGAAGGTCTTGTTGGGCAGGGTAATGACCTCCTGCCTCCTATTTCAATTGAAATTGACCATTGAGGACATTCTGCTGACTCAGAATACAGTCTGCCCGAAGGGAAAATCAGTTTGAGGGGCCAGCGTGGTAGGCTGCAATCTCTCCTGTATGTCTCTGTGTTCTGTAGGATAGGCTAATATATAACTATTCCTCACCAATGCTAGCTGTGTGAAATTATAGGGTATAAGAGAGTCATTTGATGTGCAATCTGTCTGAGCCCATGGACGCCCATTGCTGTGCCACCTGAATATCGTCTGGGATCTGGAAACTTAAAGTAGATTCATGTTTCAGCTATTTTCCTTTTGTCTGGCTGTTCTTACACTATATCTCTTATGTCTTACATTCTGATATGGTCAAGACCTTGACCTCGTGGTTGTGGAGCTTAAGGGTGTAAATACTTTTTTTTAAGTCTTCAAATATTCAAGTCAGCTTGTGGGAGGAAAATAAACTGAAACCCACCTTCTTTCTTAGCAAGCATGAATGTCGAATTTATCTCTGAGCTGCAGATTTGGCACTTGCTGATTTGAGGCTCTTATGTCATGTAAAATACCATTTTTCGTTTTAACTTATGCAGGCTTTGTATATTGAAAATGCTAAAAGATTGCTAGCAAACAGCCTAGCTGAGAATACAATATGAACCAATATTTACAGTAATTAGCAGTAGTTCCAAAACCATCCATGGCCAATCATATCCACCTGAGAAGCTAATAGTTCTGCTCATATCTAGGTAGCTTTGGGTGGCTTCCCAAATCCCAACTTTATCTTGGCATTTGTCCCATAGGCTGCCCAAAGGCCCTGTATAACACCACAGAAATTACATAATTGTTAATCCAGAGCTGATGTTGGAAGCCAGGAATTGCTTTGTGGATAGCCTTGGAAACTTTTTATGGTCTCTAAAGTAGAAAAGTTTAACAAAATTTTCTTGCACTTTCTTAATTCCGAAATTGGTCACTACAGAGGATACCAATTATGGAAATTAAATACCAGAAAACATAGTAGATGCCTACAGGAACGAAACGTTATCTGCTACCTTGGTGTAACAATTACTATGCAAGGACTTAATAAACATTACTTTAAATCCAGAAATAAAATAATCCCTTTTGTGAAGGTTTTTGGCATTTCTAAATGCATGCAGAAGCACTTTATATTCTGAAAGTATTTACTGTGCCTCTCTTAGCAAGGGTTAATTTACAGCATCTTTGTGGCATCTTAAAACATTGCTACACATGTGCATCTCTGCTGTTTTATCCATGGAAAAATTTGAGAGCAATGTCATTCTACTGTAATATCATCAACAAAATATACCAGGTTAAGTCCATAAACAGGAAAGGTTTCAGTCCTTTATCCTATTCCCTGTAGTAGACACATGCATATTTCATGCACAGACATCTAATCTCTCAAAAAGAGATCCCAGACAATTGCTAGCAAATTCCGTAAAGGCATTTGGAGCAATGTATGTTTAATCAGAAAGCTACTGAATTTCAGAAAGGTTGGGAGATATATATATATATATTTAAATTGATGGCACTCTTGAATAACTTAGCAAATTTTATTTTCTGTTCTCAGGGACTATCCTGAATTTTCAGTCTGTTTCTTCAGTTAGGAAAAAGTGGTCAGTGTGACTGGAGTTAAAGGGACTGATCTTCACATGTGCAAAACCCAGAAGTATTTCATGAGGTATCTGATTTCAAGAAGGGAGAAGGTAACTAGACCTTGTTCACTGCTGTGAATAGAGGAACAGACCTTATAAATAGAAAAGTGAAGCTGTTGCCTAGCATCATTACTTAGCTGAATTTATGTCAGTTCTTCCGTAATTACCTTGATAAAAGTGAAACAGTTTCGTTGGTTTTACATTATAGTACAAATGTTTCAGATTAGGTATTAAAACCAGAGGTTCCTTGAGTTAGTTGCTTTGAAAATTTTGAGTATTGAAACATAAAATACATTTGTAAGGATATTTTCGCCTTTTCTACTAGATTCTCTTTTTATGTACTTGAATGGTAGGTTTGATTTCTGAGACTTGTGACTAAAATGACTTTATATTAGATCACTAAACTAAGTAAACTAAGTTAATAGTAAGAGCATAATTTGCCCCGATATCTTGGTATTGCTTTTCCTTAACAGAAGTACAGAAACACGTTTGGCACCAATTTGTCCATTTTATGTCCTTCAGTGTTTTAATGATGGTGCTTTCTGTGGATTAACACAATACACTGGATCTATAATATAAAGGTTTTTTTTATTTATTGAAGATGAATTAATATTATCTAATACTACATAGCCCCTTTCTGGCTTTGTATTGTGAAATACGGCAGAGCTCAAATAATTGCCTTCTCTTAAATGTAATGCTAATGTTTTCAGTCAGTTATTTGACATGACTTTATGTGGAAGAGGGAGCAAGCTTGATTGCTAATAGAAAGAATGCAAATCTTGTTCAGTTTTTGGGCATTTGAATGTCTCATGTGATCTCCATTTATGGAAAGTGACATGATACAAAAAAACCCAACCAAACATACAAAAACTCCACTAACTGTGTATACAACAGGACTTCAACCAAATTGTTTCATGAGTTAATGCATGTAACTTACTGGAGAATAAACCTAATCATGGCATCAATTTGAATGCCTTCAAAAAATTCCCCCACTGCACTTCCATAAGCTTTCTGAAAAAGTGTTTTTAGTAGCATCACTAAATGGTAGAGTATTTCAGGAAAGCTCTAGAAAATAATTCCATCTCCTTCCTGAAGAGAATATCTCTTTCACATATTCATGGAAGTTTTTGTTAATAAGAAGAAATAGCCTTCTTGGATTTTGTAGCTTCTGTTAGTATCTTCCTAATGTGGGACCCCGGCGATCCCACATCCTTCCCTTGTTTGTTATTCTCTTGTTCTGCCTTAGGGTTCTGCCCTAATTGGGCGTCTTCCCTCTACTGACATTTCCCCCTGTTAAATTACGTGCAGGTATGTCATGAGGGGAATATAAATACACTGACAGGCTGCCTGTTATTTGATAAATGGGCACTTTGGAACACATGTCTCCAGTAGTACATTATTCTACTCACATCATTGAGATGAAAGGTGGCTTGGGCATGAGGTTATCCAAATATCCGAAAGCTACAGGACATCTATTATGCTCCCACAGGAGACAAATGAAGTAGCTAAATTCAGTACTCATCCACCTGTAGCCTGCAATGCATTTTGTGTGTGTGTGTGTAATTCCATATTCAGGCACTTGCATAAAGATTCATTTGTATTTGTACTTGGTTAGGAACTGTTTGAAACATACACCTGTCTTTAAAATGTGGTATTGCCTGGCCTAACAATTATATATTTTTCTATTTGTTTTCAAAATATGTCTTAAAAAAAAAATCCTATAAAGTCAAATGAGGACTACAGACTGTATTAAAATATACAGATACTTCTTGTTCCAACTTTATCAGAGCATTTCTTTGTTTGTTAATATCAAATAAGCCAGTCTTTTTATTTTCTTAAATAATAGCATCAGGAGACTTAAAGGTGTAAGAGGAAAAAAAGACAAGTTAAAATGCAGAAACATTCCAAACTGTCACTGTGCCTGCACATGCCCTGTTTCTCAGAGATGTGTTTAAAGTCAGAAGTTAAAACAGGGCTGAGCTTAGCTTTCTGCATCTTCTCCAATTAATTCTTGCCACACTGGCATATAAAATTCATTATCTCATGAATTATGTTTGTATTGCCTTACCTGGGTCCCATTTTTAATCCCTTAAGCAATGTCTGACTACCTTTTCTGAATGTTAAGACTCTTGATTTGGTGGAAGTATTGAGTATAGCTGGTACTTTTGGAGTCACAGGCTTTAACAAGGCAAGTTAGTTTTGTTTTACTGATATACTAATGGAGCTTTCTCTTGCTTAAACTAGTATTACTGTATGAAGGATACTGTGCAAACACAATATTAATGCAGGAAGGAAAGAAGGAAAGATTCATGTCATTTCTTTGTACATAATTACAGTTAATTTTACTTGGGTGTTTAAAGAGTTTTTGTTCAAATGTATAGTTTTATCAATTACACAAACATGTTTCATAGGAAAATTTAAGATGTTTTATATTGCTGGTGACCATGAAGCCTCTTTTCTGATTTGTAGTGACAGGTGATTAACAGAACACAGGTTTTATGTGAGTCCTTGTGAAGTTATACGATTAGTAGTGCAAGAATGGGAGCATGAAGATGTAAGATATTATGACTGGGGGCATAAGCTGTTGACAGCTTCTATTATCAGCTATTTATTCCTTGATGTTACAAATTATTCTACAGCTAGACAGCTTGGGCTATGGCTCAAAAGCAGCTCTTCACTTGAATTTAGTTAATATGACAAAGTAAGATGAAATGTGTATTAACTAACAAAGGTTCCTGACTGTTCTTCAAAGGAATAAGTTTCTTACATGTGTCTGCAAACAGGTTTTCCCTCTGGCTTTCTTCCTTATCCATTCTGCAGCTTCTGGTGCTGAAGTACCAAGCCAAACACATTTGGTTCCCTGTAGTAAAAGTTGCTTAAACTGAATGCATAGGAAATTGGAATTTAATAGTTTTTAGTCTTTAACAAAAAAGGTTTTTTCTGTGTTATCTGCATTTCAGTTGTTGGTAGCCATGGAAGAATTGCTCCAAAAACCCCTTGAGCTTTTGTAGTAAAACCTGCGTGCATTCTATTAAGACACACGCACACAAAATACTTTTACACTTGTTTAGGAAATAATCCCTTAAACCATTAAACCCAGAGAACTGTTCATGCTGTTTTCTTTACCCAGAGGTCTGACAAGGAAGATTTACTGTTTTGGAATTAAGGGGTCTCTAAGCTACCCTTAATTGGGCCAAAATATTAAATATGCAACATAAACAGAATAAAAAACATGCAGTATGTTCAGAGGGGGAGAACTTCCAACAAGTTGCAATTTTTTTTGGATAATTCTATGAAGCAGAAAGCCACAGATGAAGCTTCAGTTAGGTTGTTGCCTGTGGTGCAAATGTTGGTTATTTCAGGATATAATTTGTGATTACAGATAAGGGTCTATGACAAAACAGGCCTTGCAATAGAAAATAGAGGAAAAGATTGCAGATGGGAGGATGCAATACTCTGAAGTATGGATTGAGTCAGTTCTTGGCTTACTCCTCTGCTTCAAACTTTCTCTGCAGTGCAGAAATAATCCACTGCTGTTTGACATTGGAACTAGAATTACGTCCCTGGAAACTTATCAGGACAGCTGATAAGTATTGTGTTTCTTCTATTCCTTCCTGTTACTAAAAAAAGGAACAAACCAACCCTTCCTACCCACTTTTCATAGTGAAAGTTTGCATGACTTTCTTAAGGAAAGTTCCTTTCAGGCAGTATGTGTGTGATCATTATGAGTCTTCCCCAAAAGCAGAAATTAACCTGTTTTATTTGCTTCCCTAGGCCAGTGGTACTTGGTGCAGGACTGGCTGCCTGGGGCAGGCAGGGGCACAGTTGCCAAGCAGAGGTACCTACAGCAGATCGTGGCTTGTTTCCTTACACCTGGTTGCCAGCCCAACTAACTAGCTCACCCTGCATAATTTGAAGTAAGATCCTTAGCATCATTTTAATGGAGCTCTTTGTCAGCCTAATAGGGTTTGTGATGTTATTTTACTCAAGAAATCCATGCAGACCAGGAGCAAAAAAACCCCTGATTCCTCTTTCACTGTAATAATACCAAGCAAGCAGGAAGACTGGGTTATAGTTAAATAAATAACATTTTTTTGTTCCTTTTTTTTTTTTTTTCCTTTGAATACAATGTCATAGATTTAATGAATTGAGTCCTTACACTTTAAATCCATTTCGGAACATCAAATTCCTATGAGGACAAAAGGTCTCTGCGCATTATTACAATGTGGAACAGATGACCTTCTAATTTTTATTGTTTATAGCATAAGTTAGGATTGGTCTGTATATCTGCCACTGAGAGACATAAATATTGTTGCCATTTGCCTTGTATTCAGTTATCTCTTGGGAGAAGGAGACAGGAGGAGAAAATAAAGAACATTCCCAAGCACATACAACTGAATCTGAGTCTAGGTTAAACACTTATCAGTGGAATAAAAATTGCAGATTAAAACCTCAGGTAAAATGTACTGTACTGACTCAGTAGAAAAGTGTTTTTATAATTCCCCTTCACTGGGATCTTTTTTCCCTTCCTTCTGTGATATGATGATGGAGAGACTGAATGTAGACACAGCAGGAGTCTGGCAGCACGGCAGGTAAATCGGGGCTGCCTTTGTTTCTGGAGCATGTCATGGCATTCAGATGTTTCCACAACGCCTAATCTGCAGGCTTGATGTCTGTGTCTAGACATAATTAGGATAAAAGAGGGAAGAAAATAGTTTACAGGACATCTGTTAATCCATGACACGTTCTGTTTGAAGGTCAAGATAATTTGCAGTGCAGTTGGATTATCGATGTAGCATCTCTTATGAGCGGGGGTCTTTGTTCCATGCCAGGTGCTCACACAGACTCTTCTGTGGCAGCAGCAGGAGAAAAAGCAGCTTGAGCAATTGGAAGTGTTAGAGAAGCAGCACATGGCACCAGCAGGTACACTGCTGCTGGTCACACTTCCAGAATCCCTAAAAGATCATTCCTCAAAACTTTGCTTGAAAGCCATGTTTTATTGCATTTTCTTTTTTTCTTTTTCCCCCAGAGTAGGATCCCCAGCTATGGCATTGAATTCCTGACAGGATTCTGCCTCCTCCAGTCTATGTGACTTTTCCTGGACCTGATATGGTCCCAGCAGAAAAAAACCCCATTGATGTGACTGAATTCCTGTGTCAGCTCCTGCAGTGTTTATGGCAGAGAAGGTGCAGGAGGAGGTTGGTCCTGGGAAGGTCATGATGTTGTCTCCATCTTATGTGATGTCAGTCGCTCCCATACCAGGTTTATTCATTACTGCCAGAAGTAAATTTCTTCCCTGCTATGGAAACAAACACTAAAGTACCTGGAACCCAGAAAGCATCCAGCCATATAGGAGTGCTAACACGTGAATGCCTGAGTTACACCTCCGACAGCAAAGGTCTCACCTGCCATAGCTTGGTGTTTGACATCAGCCCAAGAGGGTTTTCCTGAGTTATTGACACCACTTTTTTTGGGACAGAGCAACAAAAAGTGACTGTTTTGTCTAGTCCTACATTCCAGCCTGCAGCTTGAGGTTTTCATGTTCTTTGTCCCAGGTCTGAAGCAAGCTGCTGAGGGATTTTAGGCCAGATCCCTCCTGCCCCACAAACAAATACGTGTTTATGGAGTCACTGGCTGGTCTTTAGTTAGTCTCATTAGGCTTGGTATGAAAACACATAAATTCCATGAAATAGGGTGGTTTGGTTTGTTTGTGTTGGTTGGTTTGTTTTTTTCTTTTTTTTTTTTGGTTCAAAAAAGGAAGATCACCTGACCCTCCAAAGAATTATCAAATCCTTTGACTAGTTTTCAGAACAGGGACTGATAAGTTTTTGCCTATTTGTATTGTTCAGTCTCCTAACTCAAATCTGACTGTGTTTGCTCCAGTCAGTTATTAATCTAAGTCACAATACTGAGAGCTGAAGTTTTATGCAATTTAATTGCACTCGGGTGATTTTGGCAGGTAAGAATTTGCTCATCGGAGCTTGATATAAGATGAAAGTGACAGACTTTAGTTTTGTTGAGCGTAGACATTTAAAAGCAAACCAAAGCTGAAGTGCGACTGCGTGTCTGGGAACACTGGAGCTCCTGAGGTCATGGTGCAAAGGAGAACCAGGAGCTCCAGTGGGATGGGGATGCCCAGAACTATGTTTGTTCTATGGATCCTGGGTCCCCAGAGGCACACCCACGATGGGAGAACACTCAAGGCCCTTCCATCTGGGAATTGACTTAGCTGGCGTTGACTTAGCTGGAGGTTTGGGAGTGAGCACTTCCATAAATGTAGCTTTTTTGTGACTTTACAGCCTGTCATGCTCTCACGTGGCATTATGCGGCATTATTGTCTTGGAATTGCCTGAACTATTGGAACTTTCTTTATCATTCAAGGTCTGAGATCAATGTATAAATAACCTATACCATTGCATAGGTTGTATAAATGTATACATAGTATAATTTTATAAATAACCTATACCATTAGACTGCTTGTGTCAGCTTGTTACTTTAAGAAAGGCAAAAAAAAAGAAAATAAGTGTAATCTGCTATTTGAAACCACAATTTTAAATATTTCTCCCTAGGAGCTCTGTGTTGCTCCTTGCACAGCTGAGACAGACACTGTGGTCCTTGTAAACAGAAATACCTTCTCAGAGAGATTCAGTGTTGTTTTCCTTGAAGAAATTTGGCCTGAGAGTTATTGTTTTAACAGCAGAGTTTCATACTGTCTGTGGATGATGATGCCGAGCACCTGCAAAGGTGCAGCAACAACGCTGTGTTAGTTCCTCCTTGAAAGAGGTTCAGACTGTAATCCTACCTCAAGCAGTGTGTGACCAGCTCTGGCAGCAGGGTCTTGCTGCTTTGGGGTCATTCTCCAGCAGGCCTAGGGATTCTCCTTCAGGATTGCCAGTAACATCAATGTATTCCACTTGATTTTCTGCCTCTTGACCTCCAAAGATGGCAGAGTTACCGCACAAACTTTTTTCTCTTTTTTGCAATATGGAAAGAGGCAGAGTGAAGTGGCAGGTATTGTAGTTAAAATGAAAAGAGAGAAGCAGGAAATTATTGGATATATTTGAATCAAATTATCAGCTCAACACCTGAAATAGATATTCAAGAGCTAGGGAAAATAAAAACCTAAGGGACAGATAATAAATCTGAGGGAAAAGTTTGGTTTTTTCCAGAGAAAAAGTTAGAAACTTTTTGATATTGTGAAACTTTGAAGAAAGGATATCCTCACTCTGCCCGCAGTGGCATGAATGAAGGGCAGAACATATTGCAGTTTGAAATGCCTCAGAATTCCTGGTTTAATGGCATTAATATTATTTTTAAAGCAATTTCTATGTAGACCTCTTAGAGATGAATTGCAGCAAACCACTCCTTAATTGATTCAGTTAAAAATAACATATATTTCTTAACTGTGTCACCATCTCGGTCACTTGATTAGCCGATGTTTCAATCAGGTCTGTTCTTTAAACAGCATCAGTGACAGCGGGGCTGACACTGACAAGTGACATTTTATTCATTTTTTGCCCTATAATTTGTCAGCATTTAGTCAGCTCATTCTGCATATATCTCATGACAATAACGACTTTGAATTTTAATTTAGGGTCACCTTGAGGCTTTAATGAAGGCAAGGCATTGTACGTTAGACTTTGGATGCCCTCAAACTCAAGCGAAAAACTAAAGTTTCCTCCAAAAAGATTCATACAAGAAGGTGAGGAAAACATAGGGAAGCAATAGTTGAGTTTGTGAAATGCAAATTGGACTAGTTGGCATCAGATGTGCTACATCCTCTGGAGGGAAGACGTTAAAATAAATGAAGGAGGAGCAACAGTAGTAGTGCTTACAATCTAATAGTAAAATATAGAAAGCTCTCACTGTACACTTCATTTGGTAAAGGTAACACTGACTGTTAATCTCCGCCATAAAGTGCCAAGTGACTCTTTATTGTGATTGTATCCTAAATTTGAATATTCTACATTTTAGCAAAATTTCCAATATTCTAAAATTTCCTGATAAATTATTTGTTTAAAAAAAAAAAAGCTTGAGTATCAGGTGTTTCCCTCAAGAGACTTAATCCCTCTCCTATGCATTGTTTCATTAAAAAAAAAACCAAACCAAAACCCAAAAGAACTCAACCAAACAAAACAAAACCACAAAAAAACACAAACAACCCTCCCCAAACCAAACAAAATAAACACCAAAACCCCCCACAGGGGTTTAAAGGATTAAAGGGAGGGTTTGAGGCTCCACACAGACACCTAGCAATGCCCCTGACTGAGGCTTCGGAGCCATGCAGGTACCTAGGTCTATAATTCAGAAATTGAAAACTTTTTTACTTTATATCTCTACCTCTAGAGAAAATCTTATGCTTCAGTATGTAAGTATGGCCTTGGTAGGAAGTTGACTTAATAAAACCTAACCCTTTTATGCCAGGTTTGGTCTTTGTTCCAAAGTGCTCGTAACTGAAAAGTTATGAGTAGAACGGTGAGTAGAGATGAGAGTCAGGATAATGGGTAGAGGAGGAAATGACTAACAATGCCTCATGCTCTCTCTTCCAGGGAGATAAACTATTTAAGGATAATAAACAAAGGTACTGATCAAAAGGGATCTGAATTTAGTAGCCAGTTATGAGCAATTAATAACCTGAAGAAGGTAAATACTAAATTTAAAAAAAAAATCAAGGTGAGAGAATTATTGGATCTCTCTCTGGAAAGTTACAGTGCTGGATAAGCTACAAAGGTCTGGGTGGCTAATTATTTTGTGAGTATTATTTTAGATGAGATCTTAGGATTTTAGCTTTTTCCATTAAGGGAATGTTCCATTGCTTCAGCTTTTACAGTGATTTAGTACGGTGTGGAGGTTATTGTATTCTGAAATATTCCTCAGCCAGAACTTCTACGTGAACGCTATTACTGAGAATTCAACCCCCCACTGCATTTGCAAACTAAAAAATACCCATCACAAACTATGTATTTCTTGGAATCAGACAGACTCTATATCTGTGAGCAAATTTCCTTCCTGGGGCTGATCCTAGAAACAAAACAATGTCTTTGCTTTGCTTGGCTTTTTATTTTGAAGTTGTTTGGGGTTTTTGTTTGTTTGTTTCCTGCTCTGTCATGCTAGAATTGTTAAAGAAAGTCGCAGGAAGAATCAAAGATGTAGAGGTAATATTCTTTCTTATTAACAGTTAGCTTTATGTTTAGAATATGAAGAAGGTAATAAAATAAGATTCTAATATGTGCTACTTTGCTTGGTAGAATAAGGTGACTTTATTGCAGTATATATAGAGAATTTCCTGCATATTTTTTATGCTGTATTTGGGGTATCATTCCATTATTAAACTAAATAATTAATCTGTCATACTGGCCACATTTCTAGGATCATAAGTTCCTCAAATCTTCTATCAAAATCCTTAATAGTTGTAGTGACTTTATTCACGTTTCTCAAAAGTTTGTGATGTCAAAACAGTCTTTATGACCTTCATTCCTTACTTGGTAAGTGAAAACTTGTATTTGTTTGCTTCAAGAAGAAATCATCATGCCAAACAATGAGGTTTTAACCAGATTTGCTTTCCAAGAACACAGTTCCTTTCTGCTAAGTCATTATCAGAATTATCTTAGAGATAAAGCTAACACTTCAAACAGATAGTTAAAAACACACATGCATTCAAATCTTTATCATAAGCTTATAAAGAACATCCAAAATTCTTATTTAAAAAAAAAAATAAAATCTATGTCTAGCAAGTAGTTACAGATTTCTTTTTTTTGCATCAATTTAACTCTTTGGATCTCTCCTACCTCCTTAGCAGTTTGATTAAACTATCCACATAGATATTTGCCTTATGGATCTGCTGCTTAGTGTTCAAATGTATTTTTGTCCCTTTATGGATTTCATTATTTGTTAAAAGCTTTTGAAGAAATGCTGTTATCTTAAAAATCATGCTTTTAATGGGCCAGAATCCTTTTACCCCTCTGAAACAGGAAAACTCCTACTGCATTGTCTATCTTTTCAGCTCAACCAGTGTAAAGATTACTTATTTCTCAGTAATCATCTAGATTTTCATCACAATCACTGTAAAAGACTACTTGTCTCTCAGGAATTTAATTATAAATTTTCTTTTAATATTACATGTCTAAGTTGTGAGTTCCTATGATGAGGGGATAATTCAAGTTGGAAGGGACATGTGGAGATGATCTAGTTCAACCTCCTGCTCCAACCATGGCCAGTCATGAGGTCAGAGCACATTGCTTTGGGCTTAATCAAGAAAAATCTCCTTAATCATTCTGCCCACACTGCTCCACTGTCACATCCTGTCTCTGACAATGTTTCTCCTTGTATCTTGATTCAGCTTCCCATGGTTCAGCTTACTCCTTCATCTCTTACCTTCCTTCCATGCACTGCAGTGAAAGTTGGGCTCCAGCTCAACACCTTTGTCGCTCGAGAAGGGAGATGGCATCTTTGGCAAGCAACTCATTTCTTCCTAAAAGAAACAGCCAAAACAAGCAAGGTGAAAGCACCTGTGTATCTCTGATTTGGCTGTAAGAGAGTCTGAGTGGCCTCCTTGTACTCAACCCTTATGCTCTAGGTACATAAAGAAAGGGGAAGTAAACCCTCCTTCTCTGCCCTGGGTGTTCCTGAGCAAGGAAAGCTTTCACACCGTGAAGACACAGCTACAGCTTGAGATTGGAGTAAGTCTAGAGGAGGGCCATAAAACTGATATGGGTACTAGAACACCTCCCCTATAAAGACAGGCTGAGAAAGCTGGGGCTGTTCAGCCTGGAGAAGAGAAGACTGTGTGGACACCTCACAGCAGTCTTTCAGCATCTGAAGGGAGCCTACAAGGAAGCCGGAGGATGATTCTCCGTCAAGAACTGTGGTAATAGGATGAGGAGGAATGGGTTTAAACTGAAAGAGGGGAAATTTAGGTTAGATATGCAAAAGAAATTCTTTACTTTAAGGGCGGTGAGTCACTGGAACGGGTTTCCCGGAGAAATTGTGAATGCCCAGTCCCTGTAAGTGTTCAAGGTTGGTTTGGATGCAGCATTGAGCAGCCTGGTCTAGTGAAAGGTGTCCCTGCCCATGGTGGGGGTGTTGGAACATGATGTCTCTTCCAACCCAGACTATCCTATGATTCTATGATAAAATGGCCAAGACTTTTTTGACAACATTCAGGTTTGGTGTCTTTAGTTAGCGGGCTGCTACTGCGAAGGGACTCCTGGGGTGTGTGCAACACAACCTATGAATACACAAGAAGTACTTACATGAATAATTCCTGTTTGATGTTAGTGAAGCAGTTTCAGGCCATGGCTCAGCTGGCAGGCTGTTTCCCTGGACATTGCCTATACCTTCTGACAGTTCTGAAGCTATTTAAGGAAAATGGAATGAAGATGTATGGAAGAAAAGAAACAAGTTATTTCCTTTACATGAGGTCTGATCCAATTTTTCATGAAAATATTGGTGTGAGCTTTCTGGAAGGTTCAGCGAAAAGTGAAGTCAAGGACAACCCATGAGACTAGACTATGAAGACCTAAGAATCCTTTAAGGGTGGCCTTGGATATAATGGAAGAATGGAGAAATGTAAGAGAAGTAAATACTTTGGAACTGGCTGTTGTCTTCTCATGAAATGTGTCAGAGAAATAATGTAAGGAAAAAGAAACCCCACAAGTAGGCCAAATTATGTCTTGGTATAAGTAGGTGCAGGTCCATTAGCTTTCCTTGCTTTGTACCATTCTGAAGTTTGACCTTTGGAACTATGATTTATCTAAAAAGGAAACAATCCAAAACCTGAAGTCCTATTTATCTGCAATTCAAATTATCTTAGCTACTCCTAAAGATTGCTTTGGTAGCAAAATAAAACACTAAAATTTTGTTGTGTATTGCAGTTTTCTCCTGCTTTCAGCGGCTGTCTTCTCTGATGAATTATCTAGATTAGATGAATTATGCCCCTATTTTTCCCAAGTAGTTGCAGTAATGCATGAAAATCTATCCAAGACTTGCAACCAAGAGTGAAGTCTGCTGTTTGAGCAGCTGCTTCTTCTGCCTGCTTAGGGATTGGTTTTATTCTACAAGAGAGGATTATTATAGCCAGTATGATTTGTTTTTTACTGAGGCTCACCCACAGGTCAGGCCCTCATGCAGGCAACATCTGTGCATGGTGCAGTACATGTTTGCACGGAGGTCTAACTAGTTGCCAGTAAAGCATGAGACTGAAGTGAAGTGTTTGTGCCTTCATTTCACAGTAGCAGTTTTTGAAGCTTTCACCTCTGGAGCAAGTGCGGCCGGGCTGGGTTCTGCCTGGGTTTCACTCATGCTATTTGAAGGTTTTCCCCTTTGGACCTTTAAATATTGAATTATTTGAACACATGAAGCAAGGGAGACTGGCTGGCTGACTTTGTAGAAAAAACATTCTGCAATGTAATGAGAGATTCTGTTCCCCATCTCTGCTCTCAGCCGGGCATAGATCTAAACCCTGAATAGCTGTGCTTTGGGGGGAGCTCTAGCTCTCTAAAACATCTTAACCAGGTTCTTTAGCTTTCTTTTTCTCTCTCTGTGTAACAAACCTCCATTTAAATTGCTTCCCCTCCAGAGTCAGAAACAGTTCTATCTTCTTTTGTTTCCTGTTCCTCAACTCGCCAGGGGAAATGAAAAAAAAAGAAGAAAAAAAAAAAGGAAGAAAATATTGCAAAAAACTCTGGCAGTTACCTCTTCTACTTCATAAAACAGGTACAAGATGAAGGGGAGTTGTAGTAGCAGAAAAATACCATGATTAGATAGCTGGAAGTAGAAACTGAGCTTTATTTTTCAGCTTTGTGCTCAGAATATTTCCATGTTCATTTTCATTCTCTGCAATTCTTGGAGCATATGAGTTTTGTGCTGAAATACATTTTTCTTCCACTTTTTTTATATCACACTTTCTCATAAATTCCTCAGTGGACAGAAGGATTTGGATGCATAGAGGAATATTCTGTCTTCATTAAATTTGGTGCATAATTTCTATGACCTCTTCTATATGTTTTTCATTGTAACTTAAATGTAACATTTTATGAGCAAATCATAAACCCTGATTGTACTGGAGTGTAAAGTTCTTATTCTTTCCTAGGTCATCTCTCAGCTCCAATATCAAAGAAACAAAGGAAAATGCTCTTTTATCAGCTTTGAATGGTACTGGTGCAGCATTCATTTACCTTTGTGAAACTTCCACTGAAGAAAATTGATTTCTGGTAGGTCAAGTTGCTCTGGAATAGTTTACAGGTCCAAGGAACAAACAGCAACAAATGCATGTAGGGTGCTGTGAGGTGCTTCTCTATGCTTAGCATAAAGCTGAGTAGAGTTAAAAATAAACAAAATTGTTGATCTGAAAGGAAACAAGTCAAATTCCGTTCTGGTTTACTGCATGCTTGCCCTACTGTAGGTGAGGGGAGTATTTGTTTGAATGTCAGCTGGGGTTTGTGCAGCCTTTTCAAAGGTGTGTAGGGTGAACATTACCACCTAGTGGTTGACAATAGCGCAGAGGAGGCAAGAGCTGCACAAAGTTACTGCGTGTAGGCTGAATATTTGCTTTTAAAGGTCTGCCCACAGCGTGTGGAAGTTTAAATACCTGACAGCAGAGACCTGAGGAGCTGCCTGAGCTTAACTCGGCTTATAGAAATATTGTTTCATTTCAAATGAACAGAATTTGTTTCATTTGCCCTTTGCCGAAACGTTGGTTAAAGACAGCAATTCGTTTTTAACTTATTCAAATTTTAAAGTACGTTTTTCCGTAATCTAAAATAATCAAGTCTCTAAGAAGTTCCATTTCTCTTATGCTGACACTCCCATTCTGTTTCTTGTTGCCATGATGTGTCATGTATTGGCTCATCCAAAAGGCATGAGATTGGGTGAGCTCTGAGTGTCTGAAATAGCTCGTGTAGTTGTGGTTTGACTAAGGCTCGTTTGAGTAGGCAGCAGTCCAGAGAGTAGATTGGTTTTGGGTTTTTTTGGTCTTTCAAGACAAGCATTGCCTATTACATCTTTGCTCCCTCCTGCTGCCACCAGGTTTTGCCTACATCCCTGGAGAGTCTGAAGTCGCTGGGACTTCAGTAAATAAGCTAGTAAAGACAGTAAGTACAGGCAATTGTGTCAAGTGGACCAAGGCAGAAGCTGAAGTGGGAAAGCTTTCTTTTGTCACAAGTGTGATAAATGGGTCAGAAACTGGGATAAAAATATCTCTATCGGCTTTTATGTCTCACTGTTTGTGGCTAAACCAGGAAGAGTAATGCTGAGATTGCAATGGAATCAAGACAGGGAAATGAGGCAAAATGTTCATTATGAATACTGAAAACAATTCTACTTATGAATTTATGTATTTCCATGCTTGGTAGTGTATTCTTCAGAATATATTATTGTCAGCTTGTGGGTTTTCTACTCTCATGGACCAATTTTAAATCTCTTGCATACTCCAAATGCTCCGAACTGCAAATGAGACTTTTTTGTTCTACAGTAAAATATAACTATTTCCTCTTGAGAAGATCATAGATCTACCCAAACATCTTCAAGTGTAAGAACAAGGAAAAAATATCGGGAGTTTTGACAATGACATTCAAAGTGATTGTATTTCTATGGTAAAATGAAACTTTAAGTGACTACAAACACCGAAGGGAGTGATAAGTATAAAAAAGGGGAGGAGAAAGTAGCTTTTAAGCAATCACAAAGTTGCTTTATCAGAAGAGCTGATACCACATTTTCTTGTTAGTTCTGAGAGATTTAACTTTCTTAGCTCAAATGGGCTTTGTGGTGAAAAGGGCTTTGCAAATAAAATTCAACAGCTTGCAAATGGGCTTTGTAGCATCTGATGACAGGTTGTTTTTCGGGTATTAGTAGTTTTTGAAGATTTCAATTGCAAAGAAAGATTGACTACAAACTCAACATGACTGTCTGTTCTCTATGAAATAGGGGAGATGAAGCTGTTGCATCCTGAGAGCAGCATCTAGAGTGGTGGAGAATAAAATGGGACAAAATCAGTAATTCTTTTATTTTTTTTTAAGCTAAAACATGTAGTGTTCAAATACTAATTTTCTTCAGTTGTTCCACGCACCCTCATGTTGTCCACTTCTCCCACCCTCAAACAGAGGAGACCTGAAAGAGCAGATTGGAAGGTCAAGATACTTCTCCTTTTACACTCAGGTAAGACTGTTAAAAGGCTGGCAGCATGCTGCTGGAAGCTAATAGTCTTTAGAAAACTTGGGTTGTTTTTGAAAACAGTCATCTGTAGAGACAAATACCACAAAAAATGATTATATGGCAGTATATTGATTATCGCACAAAATGTGTTCAGGGAGTCCAGAAGCTAATTTTCTATCTATATAAGAGAGAAGGCTGAGAAAAACTGTTCAAAGAGCAAATGATTTTAGTCTAAGATTAAATGAAACTCTGAAGAACCCACCATTCACTCAGACGTTGACAATATAGTTCTGACTAGCCATTTAATGTAATCCTTTCTTCAAAAAGTAACTGCCAAGGCTTTATTATTTTAACATTTCTCAGTGGCCAAGGAAAGTAGTTCCCGTAAGTGCTGAAGAGACAGGTAGAAGCCTGTGAATAACTCTCATTAGTGAAGGAAAGGCTTCTTGAATGTATGACTCAATGAACTGTTAATCAAAGAGGTCATTTGTTCTTCCTGATGGCAAATTCTTTATATAAATGGCCAGTGCAAACAGCAGCAGTGGCTGCAGAAAAATCCAACATTTAAAGAGTTTAAGGTGATGTATGGTCCAGTAGTACAAGGCTGCTTGCATTGAAATTGGCAATGTGTATTGGCAATTGTAAGTAATTTCTTGTTATTAGCTGAGTAATTAAATATCTGTGATAGAAAATCATCTTTCTTCAGCAAAGAGAAGAGTGACTAGGAAGGTGACTTTTTATATATAAGAATACAATGAAACTGTGTCTGATATATAACTTAGCATGTAAGTTCACTAGAAGGTACTCAGTTTAAGCTTTGTGGACTCCTACAGGACTTAGGCATATCCTAAATCTTAACTGGCTGAACTGAATTTCTGCTAGTGAGAAACTGTTCATAAAGTCATTTTTGTGGCTTCGTCTATAATAATTATGATAGTCCACTCCTTTTCATGGTGAGATCTCCGTAGAATATAATGATTAGTGGCTCCCAGTCATCTTATTATAGAATGATTTGGGTTGGAAAAGCATCTAATGTTGAAATCTATAGTGTTTAGTCTCACAAAATTTAGGAATTACCAATAACCTTATTAACTGGAATGAATATAGAATATGCTGAGTTGGAAGGGACCCACAAGGATCATCGAGTCCAGCTCTTAGCCCTCCATAGGACACTCCAAGAATCACACCATGTGCCTGAGAGTATTGTCCAGACAGTTCCTGACTTCTGTCAGCCTTGGTGCTTTGACCACTGCCCTGAGGAGCCTGTTCAGTGCCCAACCACCCTCTGGGTGAAGAACCTTTTTCCAATATCCAGCCTAAACCTCCCCTGACTCAGCTCCAGGCCATTCCCTCGGGTCCTGTTGCTGCAGAGCAGAGACCAATGCCTGCCCCTCCTCATCCCCTCACAAGGAGGTTGTCCCTGCAATTAGGTCTCCTTTCAGTCTCCCCTTCTCCAGCTGAACACACCAAGTGCCCTCAGCTGCTCCTCACACACTTCCCCAGCAGACCCTTCACCATCCTTGTTGCCCTCCTTTGCACACTCTCTGTTGGCTCTGTAACTTAGATTGCAGTGTCCAAAACTGTCCCGATACTGTAAGTGAGGCCACCCCAGTGCAGAGCAGAGCAGGACAATACCCTCCCTCACCCAGCCTGCGATGCTGTGCCTGATGCCCCCCAGGACAGTGTTGGCCCTCCTGGCTCCAGGGCACTGCTGAATCATGTTCAACTGGCCATTGACCAGGACCCCCAGGTCCATTTCCTGGCATTGCTTTCCAGCATCTCATTCCCCAGTTTATCCATACATCCAGGGTTGCCCCATCCCAGGTGCAGATTCTGGCCCTTTTCCCTTTTTGAACTTCTTATGGTTGGTGGTTTCCCAGTCCTCTAATTTGTTCAGGTGTCTCTGCAGGGCCACCCTGCCTTCAAGGGAGTCAACAGCTTCTCCCAGTTTTGTGTCAATCTGAACACTTGCTCAGTGTCCCTTCCGGTCCTGCACCAAAAAAATTTTCTAAAAATAAATAATTAAAAAAAAGGTGTATTGGCAGGACATGTTTATTAGGTTGTTGCCTTCCATCTGTAATACCTTTATGATCTTGTATCTCAAAGAAATTACTTGAATGAGCAGTTAAATATTTGGTTTTTTCCCCAGAATTCTTACAGACCAGTGCTAATAAGTGCTCTTACTCTATGAACAAACCTTTCTCTATGAACAGTACCTTTATTGCAACAATTCATGCATAGGGTTATCCTTGTGACTAATATGACTACACTGTTCATCATGAAACTTTGGTGGCTTTAGTAATCTGGAAGTTAGTTGTTACCAAGTATTACAGAGGGAAAAGGTTTGATTTATTTGTATCTGCTCAACATGTAAGAACCTAAGCTTTGTACCTGTGTTTTCCTGAAGTCAACTCAGATTTCATCTAGGTAAATACACACATGACTGCATTCATGCACACACACTCTTCACTGAAAAGTAGTAAGATGTAGGCATAGAAATAGGAAGTATAGGGGTACTGTAGAGTTAAAAAAATCAGTAAGCTGAGCTTTATTACTTACCTGAAAGTCCTTTTCTGAACTGCAATTTGCAATGCAAGACTTTTCTTCTTTTGCAAAATTGAAGTCAGTTTTGCAAATGAAGAGTAAAGCATGACAGATCATTATTTTAGGGTGCAAAGTTATACTTATGGTAGCATTTGGTTGACATTCTTTGCAAAAATGTTTATGCTTTTTGGGAGCCTTTTATAATTTGTAGCTGAAGGCTGCTTTATTTTATAACGGGACTCTGATGAAATGCTTTAGACAAACAATTCTGATGGTTGCTCTGGTATTCATTGGTGCAGCAGAAGTACTGTTCTTGTCAGTAATGTGACTAAAAACTGAGGCAGGTGATGTCTTGCCTATATGCCTTATAGCTGATTAACATCCTCTGTTCTTGGTTAAGTAACTCCACGAATTCCATGAGGTAGTATCTGCTGGAGAGGGAAGCAAGCAGGATGGAGCTCTTATTGATCTGTGGATCTGTACCTTGGACTTTTGCCAATGGTCTTTAATTGAAAGGAAGACTGAGATAAAATTATAGCCTTTTGAATGCCAGTGTCTGCTTGCAGCTTTGTTAACCCACTTGTTTTGAATCTCAATGAAGAATTCTTGCGTAACGCACTATTATAAATGATGCACAAGATGTATTTTGTGAAACTAAATAAGGGATAACAAATTGGATTTGTTACTGGTCATATATGGCTCAGCTATCTGAAGTACCAAAAAGAAAAAGTAATTTATCTAAGAAGGTGTGATAGCCTTGCCAGGAACAGCATGAATAGAGAGATTGCAGATAAAACAGAAAAACTTATCTGCAGAGTCTACGTTCTTGAATACCCTTGTTTTCAGAAGGGCTAGAATGGAACATGATAACTGAATATTAAGCCAAATCCTGTCCATCTTTTTGTTTTGTTTTTGAAGAATCTGTCTTGAACAATTGACAGCTTTGGTACCAAGAAGCTTGTCATGGGACAGATCCTTTATGGTATATTACCCAAATATCAGCTCATTACTAGTCTCTTGAAGGACAACCTCGGCTGTTCCATTCCTTTACTTGGTAATTAGGAGACCACCAGACAGCCCTAACTGAAATGATTGGTGTGGCATAAATACATAAAAAGAAGGGGAAAGGGGAGGGGATGCAGGGAAATATGGAGCATTCTCCCTCCTGTTAATTTTTAGGCCTACTTCGGTTCTTGAGGACAGGGAGTGTCAGATCCATTTGATCTTAATGGGACAGATAAGCAGGTAAGCACTGTCTTACAGATTTAGTGTAGCCGTTGATCAAGTCAGATAGCTGGTATGAATCCCATCGTTTGGCATTGGAGGAGCCAATCCAGGTTTGCAAAAATGGCCTGGAAGAGCATCTCCCTGGTACCAACCCAGCATTTTGGCATCAAGGCACAGCATACAGCCGTGCTGATGAAGACGGGTGTTCTAGCCTGAATTTCTTGCTTAGTTAAAAGGGAAATTAAAGATGCTGTTTTTTAGCTACAACAAGAAGAGAACACTGAAGGCCTTTGAAGACTTTGGATAAGAGTCTTGGCATATAATAACATAAAATCTATAGATAAGTATTTCAATATTAGCAAAACTGAAATTACTGTATATATAGCACTTTCAGTCCATCAACATGATTTATGTTAATACATAAACAAAAAAAAAAATCCTTCAGCCTTTGAAACTTTCAGCTGCTTGTCAAAATTTGGGTTTTAAAATAAAGAAAAAAGTAGCTATGGAAAATAAATGATGATACCTTTGTAAAACCTACAATTTTTGATTTGTGCTGTTGCAAATTTCAGTGAAGTTTTTTGTCATGTACATGGGAAGTCTAGAAGTTATTTTCCATGAAAACAAATTCACCAATGTTAAATACAACAAATATTTAGGTCTGGGACAGAAGGAAAATCTACCTTAAAGTACATGTAATATATTTTGTTTCTAATGATCTTTATAATGAAATTCTTCCATGATCCTCCAGCGTATTGGCAATTTGTCAGGTTGCACAGAATTGTGCAGTTGGTTCATGTCCCAATTGCAGCCCATAAATTAAAGAAATACTGCAGGGTGTGTTGCTTAGTTAAGCTATTCAATAATTTTAGCACACTGGATAATCTGGATGAACTTCAGGTCTCAGAGAACAATGTATTTAGCGATTTAAAGCCAGTTTGACTCTATTTAAGCATATGAAGGTTAGAGAACCCTTGAAGAAGTGAATGCACAATGTGTAGAGTAATTGCTTAATGGAGAATGTAGTGTATTTGATAGAGACTTGTATTGATTAGTGGGGGGGAAATGATACTTTTATGAAACTCATGCACTAAATGAGAAAGCTTCAAGCACAATGAAATCTCTCATTTCCTGTACACCGTAACGGGCACCTCTTCCCCACACACCTGTCCCTGCCCCCTGAAAGTGTGTAAAGGGGTCTAAATGTCTAATAGGGGAATGCAGCATTTCAGGTGTGACTGAGACGAGACCTGACTGATTTGAATATGCGTCTTTCAGTTTTAAAGGATTTGTCAACAATAATACATATCTAGGAACAAAATACTGTTTGTTCAGATTGTCAATGAGTAAATGCTGAAAAAGGAGAGGGAGGCGCTGAAAGTTTTATAGGAAGAAAAAGTATTTTCCCATACATGTCATAAGCTTCGTTACTATGTTCATTTGCTACTTTACCCCCCAGAGAGAGGAATCTTTTCTAAAACACTATTTCTTAAACACTATTCAGAGTGGTAGAGCACTTATTTACTGAAGGCTACTTCTACCTGAAAAAATAGCTCAGTGTCTTTTTTATCACAACCTGTTCAAACTCTGGAAACTTCCCCTGAAATTAACTGGTTACAAATTTACTGGCCACAAACCATGAACAAAGTGGTTCCACCTCCCTGCAGGAGAAGCCGCTGCTCTCTTATCTTAGAGGTAAGGACCTTAAACAGATGAAGATTTACATCAAAAGTGTTTCTAAATTTGAGTGCCTGATGGAGATGCCTTTTTGAGTGACATAAGTGCTCAATAACATGTTTTATGTTCACTACATAGCTGTTCCTGACTTTTCAGTGCCCTGGAAACAAACAAAACAAAAAAAAAAGAGGCTCTCAATCAAGCCTGGTACTACTGCTGTAACCTGGAAGTTCTGGTGGTCCCCTGCTGTGTCAGAAGGCTAATTTTAACTCTTAACTTTCTGCCTTCTCATCTCAATAAGAAGGACTACATAACTAAATGTAGGTATTTACAATGGGGACATTTACATCTGAACTAGCACTGATGTTGTTTGCATAGTCAAAATAAATGACTAGGAGCAACTTATGTCTCACAGATGGCATCTAAAATATAACAAGAGAATGGCATTCTAGCACCCCCCTCTGAAAGAGGGGTGAGTTAATGTACAGATGGACATCTAAAACTAGGTGAAATTAATCCCCCCTTCTGTGTCTTGCCCAGCTGGCTCCTTGGTCAACCACCTGTGCTGTGCTTCCTCTCCTTGGCCAGCCAGAGCTGTCCATCTTGCCTTTTATTAAGGTAAGGCATCCTCTTTTCCCATGCTTTTTGGGGTTTCAGAGGTGGCAGGCTAGTCAAGAACACAAAACGCCCTTCATGTTCCTGCACCTCTTTCCAAAGCTGTGAAGGCTGGAGAGAAAATCCTGCCCACCAGTGCTGCTCACTGCACTGCAGGATAGCAATGGGTGTAGGAAGGTCAGCCTTCAGCTTCCCCAGAGAGCTGGAGCTTGTCCAATGCTGTTGATGGCTTCTGAAAATGAGTTGCTTTTTTCATGTTGTCTGCTGATCACATATGACCTCAAAGTTTTGAAAGTCATTTAACTTTCCAAATTTGAACAGTTAAAACTATGTGTTTCTGACATCAGGGGCACTCTCTGCTACCCATCCTTCAGCTGGCTTTAAAGTAGGTATGAGAGGTTTTAAAATTAGAGAATATTTTATCCTTCCTAAAAGAACTGGAACTCTTTTCTCCTGATTTTCTTTCTGAAATGGCTGACTCCTCCAAAGGCAGGAAAACAAAAACACTCACCCTAAAAATTCAACTTTAGGAAGCAGTATTATACTGATAGCACCAGCCTCAATGATTTGATCTGTTAGATATAAAAGAAAGAGAAGAAACAGCCTTACAAAATCCTGTGATAAAAACAGGTAAGATCTCTCTAGACTTGATATTTTTTTTTATTTTGTGTATATGTTTATAAATGTAGTTTAAGGCAGAAGCTTTTATTAGCCCACAGTAGAAAAGCATAGGCTTTAAGTAACACAAACCTGCCCATTAATTTAGGATTATGCTTATCAAATGTTTTAATTAGGAAAGAAGACTTCACCAGAAGATCAGGTTTTATGCCATACTGTATAAAGAATAGTGAGGAATACTGAAGTTTAGTGCCCTCTTCTATAAGCAGGTTTGAACTACTCCAAAGAAAACTCCCCAATCTCTTTTATATCAGATGCTCTGGTATTAGTAGTTCTATCATTTCCAATTCAAACTGCTTCACTTTCTCCTAATTTAGCATTCTTTTCTGTTCAGCATGGATATTGAGAGTGAAGAAACTGCTGCTGCTGCTTCCTACCCCTTTATTTCTTGGCTTCCTTTTGTGGCTGAAAATGAAATGCTTTGAGTCAAGTCAGTCAAAAATACATATTAAGGAGAATGCCCTTCCATTTGAAATAGTCTGTTGTATTAAGTGATATTAAGATAGTGGAAATGTATTTTCCATTAATTCTTTAGAAGGTTTGAATGATAGATGTTCTCCTGCAAACCTGCATACTGGGAAGTTCCCTTTTATCTTAAGAACATTATGTATTATATTCCTGAATAGAGATGCATTTCTATAAGTAAGTCAAATTGTGATAGATGTCTAATTATCACCTTTTAATGGTAACAATTAACCTTTGTGAAATCTTCTAGTAATAAGATGTATTAGCAAAACAATTATCTGTATTAAAAACTTTTGTTAAATCTTTTAATTCCAACTGCCCCCTACAAATTTCCATTTGCATTGAAATTGTGGACTATAATTTGTTCTAGAAGATTTAATAAATTCTCCTGTTTAATGAGAAGCTAAAATATAGCCCAGAGGAATCTTCTGTTTTTCTTGTGCCAACTTTTTCAAGTTTCATTTTTGTGATTTATTTGCCAGGACTAGAATAATGTTCGGGTTTGTCATGCATATAGTTGTTCACTCTTCCAAGGAATTAACACAAGAATATCCTTTTCCAAACAGCAGAATGCTTTTAATTGCTTCAACAGGGCTTCTGGACAAACGTATCTGTTTGGGAATGGGATTTTTTTACATTAATTTCAAAGGGTAGATGTTCCAAGGCCCTACATAATCACTCACAAAATGAGATTCACTATTTGCCAGTGCACCATATACAAATACATTAGTAGGTATGATATTATTTAGTCAACAACATATGCCAATAATTCTATAGTAATCTTGGCAGAATCAGAAGCTTATTACACTCAATTAGTGTCTGTGAAGCATCTTATACCTACTTTATACATCAGTCTTCTACAGGACAAGAGTAAAAAGTTAGTTTACAATTATTTGTCTTCCTTTGGGATGCTCTGTTTAAATTAGGTACTGCAGCATATATTTGTATTGTTCAGTTGTCACACCTGTGGGACAAAAGACAATTTGCTTGTAGACAAACAAAGAAGAGGGGAAAAAAGTCAATGAAAAATATTTCATCAGCCTTTCAAGATAAGGAGGTTCCCTGTGGATTGCACATCAAAGGTGCAACCACATTGTGGAACAGTAGGTTGAACAGCTTCTAACAAACTGTTAATGCAGTCAGAAATTAGTGTAGAAGTATGGAGTGAGACAACAATCCTTAAGGTCTGACTGGAAAGCCTTCTGCCATGGACACATGCTGGAAAATAGTAGCTCTCTTGGTGGATTCTGTAGACCTGGAACCCTTATTCAGAGTCAGTGCTGGGTTTCTTCACCTTAGAGAAGAAAGGATTCAGAGAGGTTGTAGTTGCTGTCCTTAAGTACCTGAGGGGCATTAGAGATGGTGTTGTCAGGCTCCCCTTGGCAGTGCACAGTGAGAGGACAAGAGCAACAGTCATAAGCTGTGAAAAGGCAAATTCCAGTGGAATTCCAGATGGGAAGGAAAGGGGAAAGGGAGGCATATGAACTGTGAGAGAAATCTAATACTGCAGCAGATGCCCGGGGGGGGCTGTTGAACCTCCCTTCCTGGAGGTATTGAAAACTCAGCTCTGAGCAGTTTGGTTTGACTCTGAAGCTTGTCTTGCTTTGAGCAGAAGCTTGGACTAGATAATACCCAGAGACCTTTCCACTAGAATGATCTGTGGTTCTAAAAGAGGGTAACTCTCATCTCAAGAAGCCAGATGTGTGGTCGAGTTCCTTGGTATGGAGGCAGAGGGTATATAAACCAGCGTGTTCTTTCTTTAATAGGGGGAAAAAGAAAAGACAGAACAGTTAAAGGTCTCATTTTGTCCTCATGGGAAGTAAAACTGTCCTTGAAACCAGGCTTACAGATTGAGAAAACTGTTTCAAACTGTACTGTAGCAGCAAAAGGAACTACTGAAATCTCAACTTGCTACTCTCTACCAAAAGCAAGCAGACTTCTGCCTTGCCTTTTCAGTGATTGGTGCCATTCAGAATAGCAATATGAACAAAGAAACTGCTTAGATCTCCAGTTTTAACTCATTTTTCAGTGTCCCTATTCAGCCATCATCTTTCAGTACCAGTTATTCTACTTCTTCCCAAATCCCTTAGCAAAACCTAAAAGAAAATAATCCTCCTCGGTATGGCTCATTGCCACCTGTCGTTATCCCTGGGATTAATAGCATTTGTGATAACTGCAATAAATTGGACCATTTCATGTTACCATGGCAGCCAAGTCGAAAGTAGTAATTTTTTCCCCAGGTTTGCTCCAAATACTGTTGCAGGTAGAAGATATAAACTAATATTGATTAATAATATTCATATGTGTTATACCAAAATATCTTTACCTAAATTTCTCATTCTCTGTGATAACTACCTAGAGTGTAG
Source organism: Sclerurus mexicanus (assembly GCA_013396755.1). Lineage (NCBI taxonomy): Eukaryota > Metazoa > Chordata > Aves > Passeriformes > Furnariidae > Sclerurus > Sclerurus mexicanus. The sequence goes on from VWZF01003281.1 coordinate 64,389, forward strand.
GAGTATCTCATTAAAGAATAACTGAAGAGAGAACTTCCTGTTTGAGTGTATCACTCATTAAATGAATTTGACATTTTGTCTTGAATGAAGGTGAATTTAAAGTACTACTGTGAAGAAATCACACAAAGCATATAACTAGAGATTGTCAAAGAAAACTTCCTAATATTGTTGTTTTAAAAAAAATCAGGTTATATTCTAAATTAAAGCAAAACAAAAGCAAATAGAAAAAGAAAAATCAACTGAGAGACAGAATTTGTAATTAAAAGAAAGCTGTCTTTTCTGTTTTTTGTGGGCAGAAAAAATCTGAAAAAACATAAAATAAATCTCATGGACTACTCTACAGAGTTATAATCTGCCTCTTCTATACAGTCTCTAGTCCTCTCACAATTTCCACTAAAATATCTTTTAACTCATGCTGTAGTAGCCACCTTCATGTATTAGAGACCCTAAAACTGCCATTTCTGCAACTAAACATGTTAAATACTTTCCCTTTAGTCAACTGAAGTAAAAAAAATTATCTTCTTATAAAGAGAAATTTTTAGGGTCATCTACTGGAAGTATGAAAGAATAGTAAAAAAAAAAATAAAGTATTAAGATAATAACTTAATAATTGGAGTATTTCTGTAATTTTTAATAACTTAGTTAAGAGTCTGGAATTAAACAAGGCCTCGAGAGAAGCTGGAAATGGTTATGATTTTACTTAAATGTGCTATCAGTATGATAGATTTGGTTTGTATGTGCTAAAGAAATAGTATCAGCTCCAGCAGCAGGAGGGCAATGGTTCAATGGTCACATGGGGAAATAAGTGTTTTGCTCCCTACTTACTACCCAAAAGATTGTTTGAGAGTCTCATTGTTCAGATCAGCAGCAAAGAGGTTTTAATTTCTGATCTAAACTTGATCTCTCCAAATCAATGCCCTTAAATTTTGCCCTAGTCCTCTGCCACAGACAGGGCTGTATTTTATTTCTTGTATTTGCTGGTTTTGAGCTTAGCCACTCTGAGTTATGTTGACTGGTCAGAGAATCATTGCAGTGGAAGGGCATCTCTGGAGGTCACTTATCCCTGCTCTTTGCTCCAAGCTGGGTCAACTAGTACAAGTTATGCAGGACCACTCAGGTTGCAAGTAGAATCCTTCAGAGTTCCTTCACATGGGTGACTCAGAGCCTGTTGGATCTCTTAGTAGACTCAGGTCCTTTTCCTCAGTTGTTTTCAGACAGTAAAATCCCATTTTATGTCATGCATTTTCTTCAGGGTGTATGTATTTGAAAATCTGTAACACGGTTTCATCACACTTTTCTTCCTCTAATCCAGCCCCACAGGGGAGTTTGTTGTGAAACAGAATTCTTCTTCCTGAAGAAAAATCAAGATTATTTTTCTTGGAGAAATACAAGGGAAGAGTGTGATGGTGGGACTGGAAAGAGGGGAAGCTGGGAAATGGTTGTGGAAGTGGCAGGAGAAGAGATGCCTCTGGGTGAGATGGATGTTAACTGTGGCTTGTATTTCTATGGTGAGTGCTTAGTGGTCTGCCTGCCCTTTCGAGTGCTGCACTTCTGAGCAAGCCTTTGATACCCAAATAACGGGTGTCTGGTGTTAACAATGTTACCTAGGTCTGCGTGTAATCCTAAACACTTTTTATCTGTGCCAAAGTTACTGGTGTAAACAAGTAGGGTCCTGCAGCTGGCTGTTTGGCCCTGGATGAGCAGCATTCGTGGTCCTCATTGTACCTGATAGTTTGGCTTTTGATGCTAATCACAAACAGTGGTGGACGGACGTTCTCATGCTTGCATGAGCTCTGCTGCAGTCATTGCAGTGACACTTTCCATTGCCACAGCTGTTTTTAAAAACAACCACAAGCTCTTTGCTTGATATTCAGTCAGTGTCACCTGATTATATTTGCTTGCAATGATTATACCACCATCTTCCATCATCATATATTCTGTAGTATTTTATCACTGGGGCTCAGGATGTTTAGGTTGGTTTGAACAGAAGACAAAATGCAAAAGCTGATTGATAGGGTGCCTTCTTCCCCCACACTTGTCTCACAGTATTATGTGAAGAACTTTGGTTGTTCTTGACAGCCCTTTAGTCTTGAATTCATCATTTCCCACTCTAGTTGTTTCCATCAGTGTTCTTGGGTTCTGTTTCCCTCTCCTCCTTCAATATTGGCATTTTAAACATTTGCCCTTTGGTCTGTATGACGATGCTGGGAAACTCAAGGAGTTTAAGATCCTCTGGGAACTTTTTAACATCAAGTGTGCTCTTCTTTCAAGGCTTAGCTAAAATCTTCCTGTCCAAGCTGCAGCTTCCTCATAAAGCTTTATTTTTTCCCAGGCTGTCTGGCAAATACTGTCCAGTAAATGTATGAACACTTACCTGCTATGATGCAAATTTACTTTCCTGCTTGTCTTAATAGTAAATATTTTTTCTAAGAAAGTGACAGGGTAGAGAAAGATTCCTGTATTTTGAAACGATTTTGTATTAAGTGTCTTAGTAGGTTTGGTGTTCCTTTGATTAAGTGAAAAAAATGCCTCTGCAGTGGGTTTGGATGGCGAATCTTGCCTGGAAACTGTTGCTAAGTGAAACTTACCTTTGTTGATGAGTAATTTTGGTTGGAGCATCTATCAGTAAGAAAATGTGAAGCAGAATTGTAGGTGTGGAGGCAAGCAAGCTGGGAACAGTAGGCTGTGAGAGTAGTTTGGACTTGTGTGAAGAACGACTTCTATTCATGTTTAAGGCTAATTTTATCATAAAGATACTGAGGCTCATCACTGATTCCTTTTTTCTGTTTTTTAGGGAGTGGCTCCACTGCCTGTCTGCAGCTTTTGCTCTTACGCCACATTATTAGTTGTGGGGTTTTGTCGTTCATTTTGTTATGGATATTTTTTTAACAATCTTTTCTTACTATCTCAGTTGAGCTCAAGTTTCTTTACATAGAAAACATACTGACAATTTGGCAGGAAAGGGACAGCCATGTGTGTCCATGGATGTGTGAATAAAGGGCACACCTTAAATCTATATGTTAGGCATAAATAGCTGTCATATTCTAACAGGACAGAAGAATAATAGGCACGTACGGTGTAAGAGTGCAATTCAAAGATATCATCTCTAGGTGATTCTGTGAGCGAACAAGGGAAAGACAGCATGCAGTGAATACAGAAGCGTTTGTTAATGGGCCAGCTCTGAAAAAGACTTTTTCTGACTGCCAAGGACAGAAAATTCCATGAGTAGCTCAAAGCATCAGTGAACAACTGAACTATAAGTGACTTGCTGTAAAGGGTCAGCTTTAAGTAGCTTCTGAGGTGACAGCCTTGACAATACTCGATACTGGAACTTTCTCATCTGTAGCCTTTGCTAATGGAAACTGAACTTAATTAGCTTTCCTTCCAGTGCATGCCAGTTCTTCTTGCCTAACTCCAAAGTTATCCTGAAGACTGCCAGGTGAGAAAGTATGTAATTGCCTTCCCTCAAGAGGTAGCAGCGATTCGAGTGTAAAGAATTCCCACACAAATTCTTGAACTCTCCAGTAGTCTTTCCCAAGCATTTCTTCTCCTTCTCTGTGCTATCTGCACAGTGGTTGCAGCAGGTCTGGGATTGTGGTACCTCAGGATGGGAATGAGAGGAGATCTTCAGGATGGATTACAAAGTCATCATGGCCCCCTTCGCAGAATGAGGGAAGGCAGAGTCTGTCTTCCCACTCATGCCATTTATGTGATCTGTATCCTATCTGCCTTTTCCAAACATCTCCTTTATGGCTGGTTCCTAAATATTTGGAGATGAAGTGCCATGGAGACCAGTGTTTGTTTCCAGTGGTATTATATGAGCCTGGGGATTCAGTGATATTGTTCTGTTTGTCTTTCAAATTATGAAGGTCATAATTCGGCCATTGAAAGACCAATTCTCTTCAGAATTGCTGTTTTTTAGTATCATGTCTCAGAAGGTTCATTAGTGCTCAGATTTGTAAGCAGTCTAACTTATTGAGGCTTTGGGTATGAATGGAGATGATCAGGATTTAGACCATGCAGGAACATCAGGACTGTGCCAATGATTTTTTTTCAAAGGAGTAAAGATCAAAATTACATAATAATGACCCTCTCCTCCTGAGAAAACGTGTGATTCTATAATGTGCAATGTCTTAATCTGTGACAGAAGGTAACTCATAATATTTATAAGGTTTTGGTCTTTTGGGGATCCTTCAGAGAGATTTTTTTGTTCACTCAAGATGTTAGTCTTTAAGTAGGTTCTGTGTGACTAAAGGTGACAGGTTTTGTTTGTGTATTTCTCTTCAAAACAAATAATTAGTACAGTGCTGTTGATTTTATGTAGGAGGATCATAGACTTACATAGGGACAACTTTCACTGGCTTGGTGTTCTACAAGGCTTTTGAATGATGAGAGATTTCTTCAGAAATCACAGATAGTGCTATTTTTCTGTGCACTGATATCAGTGAGAGAAGTTTAGTTTTTGTTCCAATCATTTCTTAAAAACAGATGATAACTCCTTGTGCTGTCTATATATGCTGTTTTGGCCTCTAAATATATTTTGAAAATTGAGTTGTAAACTTCTAAATATAACTTAGCTTGCCCATTTCCAGCCTGAGGATTTTCCTGTATCTCCTTACATGTGATAGAGAGGGCAAGCTAGTTAAGGCAACATTTATATGTGCTAAATGCAGGCTGTGCAGACTGACATGGCCATATTTATACCATGTGAAAAAAGAAATGGACTCATAGATTTGGTTTTTATGATGTTGACAGGAACAGACAGAAGACAGTCTTTTGTTTGGGGTTTCTTTCCTAGAAACACTAGGGCTTCAAATGCAGAGTCCTCTACGTGTGTGTATGGGTGAATGGAGCCTCTCCTGCGTGACCCAATGAAATAGGCTACAATCTCTTACTCTTTTAGGGATGCAACGCAGTATTAGCTATTCTGGCCCTCTTTCTTCTGCTGTCTGTTCCTCATGTTCTCCAGTGGCCCCCAAGACACTTCGCATGTTTGCAGTCCTTTCTATTTTCTGACTTTTTGGAATGTCATAAGGGCCTACCAAGCTTCAAAGGAAGGAGGTTTTTCATTGCAGGTAACTCTGTCCTTGCTTATGATCATATTTCACAGGAAGGTAGAAGGGCAGTGTCTCAACTCTACAGATAGAAGCCTATGCAGCAGTGAAAGGCACAGGAGTACAGCATGTCTCTCAAACCTATCTGTGACTACAAGGCTCAGCAACTTTTCTTATGAGCCTAGAAAATCCTTTGCTATAGCATGTAGCAGCCTTCCAAGCTGCACAGCATAATTATTTTCCTCTTTGTCAGTCTTCCCCTCCCTCATCCCATTACATGATATGTTGTATTTGACACTTAGGAGAGAGAAGATAGTCAGCAAAATCTCACATTTTTTCTATGTAGAGTATTTATGTCTTGAGAAAAATTCTTTAGAACATTCTTATTTAAAATAGAATATTATTTAAGTGCAGAGAAGTATGCAACATACCCAACTTAGTGTCTTACTCAGAATGTATGTGTTAGAGCCTCTGTGCAGTTAAAAAAAAAAACCCAAAAAAACCAACTGAGAATTTGACAGAGTTGTTATAATCTATAGTATAAATCAGCAGGAATAATTCTTACACATGTGTATGAGAGAATGATGTTTAGATGTCATTCAGCATGCTTAAGATGTTTGCCATGGTATTTGAAGCAAAAAACATCCCTCGTCAAACAATTTAAAAATAGTCTCAAAATCTGTGTATAAAGAGCCCACTATTAACCTCAGACTGAACTGAGACAGGAACCCTGACACAAGAGAACCCAAAGCACTTGAGAACCAAAGGATATAACACTAGGAAACGTTTTCTCACTCCGAAGACTTTGCAGTAAATAAGGCAAGGGAAGAAATGTGAGAATACCAAAATTTTCATTGTGCTTCGTACACTACTAATTTATATCCTGTTCACTGCCAAGAGGAGAGATGTTGTGGAAACCCAGGGCATAGGTGTTCAGTGGAAGGTGGCACAGTGATATCCGGAGCTGAGCTTGCATTGTGTTTTCTTGTATTCTAGCATTGAATGACCTGTGTGTCTGATTTTGTGACCATAACAATCTCTGACTTTTATTGTGATTGTGCTGAATTTTTTTCTTCCCCCTAATGGAAATGGAATGCTCTGGAAAGCACAAACTGCCTATTTTGCTAAGAATAGGCAGAATAAGGGTCTTGGCCAGTCGTGCAGCTGAGTAGGTCACTGTGTAAAGTTTGGCTCCTGGTGCTTGTTGGTTCCTTTGCTCTGCCATCACCTCTAACAGAGGAGCACAGAGCAGCAGTTTTAGTTTTTTCACTTTTTTTCATACGTAAGTAATGTTATTCTTTTCTTTTTAATCTCTGCTAAAATGTGTGACTTGGCATTAAAAATTAGTTGGTTCAAATTGATCCTAATTTGGTGGATCTTGTTTCACTGATGAACCCACTTAAGGTATTGACTAAATATTAGTACACCACTTATAGTTTTGTATCAATGCTTGTTTTAATATTTCAGCACCAGGGTATTAGTGAGATTGTTAACTGATATTTGCATGAACTCACCAGTAGTAGTGCACTAAAGAAGAATATTTCATAGAGAAGGTGAAAAACTTTGGATGCCTGCAGAATAATTAATTTAGCAGAAATTGTTGTTAGCAAGACAAAGGGTGTCTTTTTCAAGAATTAGAGTTGTCTTGGAAACTCGTGGACATTTTGGTTTTGTTTTCAGTAGTTTGAATTGTGTCTACAGTGGTGTGTATCTCATGTGAAATCCACAGTTCCAAGGTTAATATGCAGGGCTTTATAGGATATTGCAATATAAACTTTCAGCAGATATTGCCTTTTATTCTTGCGAATACCCAGGCTTAGAAAATACTATCAATCTGAGAGAAGTCTTTGCATGGTGCCTGTTTCAACTACTGCCTGTATAGTAAGAGGAATACAATGCACATGAATGATTTATTGCTAGAATCTGAGTTGATTTGCAATCACTTCAGAATTCAAAGCAGAGAGGTAGTTGGTTGGGATTTTTCTGTGCCTTTTTTTTTTCCTAGTCTGAATACATAAATAAAGGGTTAGCTTGTAAGCTTGAATTTGAGCAAAAAAAAAAAAAGAAAAAAGAATATAGCCTACACAAATGCCAATTCTGAGTTTTATAATCAATTACATAATTCATAATTTTCACTGTTGGTGGTTTGCAGCATAAATAGGAGTAAATAAATCAAAATAGTAATAACCAGACTGTTGTACAACTTATGAAGGAGAACAAAAGTAAGCTTTATTTTTTCTGTTATGAAAGAGGGTGTTGAAATCTTTGCAGAAGCATGCATTTAGAAATTTTTGTACCTCCCTAGTAATGAACAGAATTAAACCGAGAAATATTCTAAGAAATTATCTGTGCCCTTTTGATTGTGTGCTACTGTTTCAGCCATGCTACAGTTCTGCAGATCAAAGTGCATTGAGAGAAGAGGGAGATTTTTCTGACAATTTAAAGCAGAAATTCTGTAAGATCTTTGACTTCTCATGCTATGAAATGGCCCACATCAATCAATTATTAATTGAGTATGTATTTTTTATACAGAATCTGAACCTACATTCCAAGAGAGAGAGTTTGGCTTTAAAAAAATACCTGCTTAATGGTAGATGGGTAGGTCTGACCCATTCTTCTATGCTGTGTAGGAACCATAGTATGGAGAACATGGAGTTTCATATGGTCTATAAGATCACATTATTCAGGCAAACATCCTCTCCCAGTAGGATAAAATTTTGACTTTTAGTGTTACCCTTTAAAAAAAAAGTCCAACAAAAATGTGTTTCCAATGTTCATCTGGGTTTCCCATGGAAAGGATAAGTAATGGTACATAATTCTGCACCAGTGTCAAGCAATTGTGTAACCTTCTGTGTTGTGCTGCATTATATTTACTGCTCAGAAGTGAAAGAAAACAGTCACATTGCAAAATCTGTTTCTAGTAACGATTTCAAGAAGTGTGGGAAGAAGATCCACTTAAGAGACATGCATTACCCATCATTTACATACCCAGCAAAGTATGGATTAACTGGCTAATAATTGCTAAGAATTTGGGCAATTTAAAGCAGTGTGTTAATACCTTGTGGAGGAATATATTAGCATCTTTATTTAAGATTACCTCTAATATTCCCACCTTTGATTTAGCTTAATAATGAATAGCTGAATGCAGTTGCACCACAAAAGCAGGGCAGGAAGCAATAATGTGGATGACCTTGCTAATGTGATGAACAGAGTGGTTATGAGGTGATCCCTTCCTGCTGCTGATGTTATTGACAGTAATGTCCAGAAGAGACAGAAGCTGTTATTTGTGCCTTGTTTTACAGAACATTTTATAGACCTACAATCTAGGTATGCAATTAAAGAAAGCGTTAGCAGACATAAAAGCAACATGCTTAGTTTGTTATTTCTCTAAAACCACTGCTATCTAAGTATAAGTGAAGTTTTCAGTCAACTTCATTTCTCATTTCCAAGCCAGAAGCTCATTTAGTTTAGGCTGTCACCTCTAAAGAAATAACCTGCTTATTTAAGGACAAGGTTATTTTACCAGTTAAATGGGAATCTGTAGATGTCTTCCCATTCTGGCCTTGGCCGTGACACCTGACATTTGCTTGGTGAAATATCAGAGAGTTAATGAATACTATGGTCTCCTGCTTGCTGCAGTCATAAAATTGCACTCTCTTGGCTTCTGACAGTCTCCATTTTGTCCATAGAGTTGGTAGATGTCTTAAGGACCATGGAAAGAGACAGTAATATTAACACTACTTGACAGATCAGCCTTTTTTGCATCTATTTGTCCTGCCAGGAATTTAAAAATAGCACTTTCTAGTTGTGTTTGCTGACTGTTTCAAGTGATTAGTAGCTGATTGTCTTATGAACTCTGATACATAAACCTGTTCTGTCCCATCACTGTTGCAGCTTCGTAGTCACAAACAGCTCCCAGATGAGATGCTTTGTCCAGCCTTATAGAAAGTGTCTTGAGAGGGCTAGGAAGGGGTGTGTGTGGGTTAAGGAGAACATGTGCTGCCATTTCAAGGTAGATGGCAAACCTGGTTCAGTGGAGATCCTGAGACCAAGGCAAGTTAAGGAAGGTAAAGGAAAAATTTCTATTTTGCCATGCTTCCATGACAAATAGTGTTGTGTAGGAGATGGCTACAAAAAGTAATAGCCACAATCTGGACAAAGTTGTTTCTCTCCAAGCACACGAATATTAACAGCCTGGAAAGCAGGTAACACTCATTATATACTGACTAATGCAATCACTTCACTTTATTTGCTGCAGTTTGGATTCCAGGTTTCAGTGGGACATGATGGTACTTTTTTGGTATGTTCTTTATTGCATAAAAATGAGAGGCAGAGGCTTTGACAAGTACATTTGCAAAAGAGTGGATACACTTTTTTTGGACTAGAAAGTGGTTATGTAGACTTCGACTGAAGTAGCTGAAATTTGAGGGTTACTGAACTCCTCTTTTTTTCCCTTTTATATAGCGTGGAGATGACTATTTGAAAAGCAGCACTCTTCAGTACAAAAGGGCACTCTTTGCCAAAGCATGTAGTCATCTCATACTATTGAGTGCTACAGGACACACAAATACAATTTTGGTGTGGGTGTTGTGTTTGGGTTTGTGGTGTTAGGAGGGTTTTTTTTATGGGAACACCTACACAGTTTTTTTTGCTGACAGTAAGGTGCCATCACAAGACAATGTGCATCAGCAATGTGGAACTTCTCCTTACTAGATGGATATATAGTTTTTTTGTTACTGCTCATACTGTTTATGCTTGGAATTGAGTGCCTTATGTAAGTGCAGGAAACCAAATAACTAGTGCAATACGAATTAGAGACCAGTATGGGCCCTGAGGATAAAATCATTGTCTGAAAAAAAGCTTTGTCAAATAAGTTTCTTCAAAGGCTGGCTAACAATGAGGAAGGAAAAAACAACTTAGCATCTTACAAAGATATTTGATGTTTCTAGTAAAGAGCTCCTCTTCATAGAATAGACAGCTTGATTTGTTGTACTTCATGTACTTCTGAATTCTGTATTATTTAATGATTCACTATAGTTGACTTCAACACAAAGTACAGTATTGTTATAAAGTACAAGTAGAAGAATGTTCTGTTATATTTGGGGGGGGGGAGTTTGAGGATTTTGAGCTACTTTTATTTTTGGGGAGAGAAATACAAATGTATGAATTGTAATCCATTAGAGAGAAGGAGCCTGAACTTGTAAATCAAATGCTGTGTTTAACAGTGGGTACTTCTCTTGAGTTTCAGGCACACTTAGACATCAAGCAAACACAGTCTTCATCTTGAGAAATTGCACCTGTACTTGGAGTGTGGCACTTTTGCTCAGCCATGAACAGTTCTAGAAAAAAAAGGTGGTCCAAATTCAAAGATGTCTTTACCACAAGCCAACATTGTAAAACCAAAATATTACATAAATAATTCTTATTACATAAATAATTCCTATTATGGAATTCCTATTCCTATTCCTGGAATGCCCAGCACTTTCACAAGAGTGGCTTTGCCAGAGAATTACATGAAAATCCAGTCCTTGAAACCACCTCCACCATGCTCCATCATGTCAACATGACCCAAACAGTGCAGACCCCAGAATCACAGAATGGCTTGGGTTAGAAGGGATGTTAAAGATCACCTAGTTTCAATCCCCCTGCTGTGGACAAGGGCACCTTTGATTAGCCATCCAGACTGGCTTTGATGTGTGCTCTCTTCCTGAAATGTTAATTTAAAATAGCTAAAGAACCATTTTGGTCTGCTGGAGTCACCCTCCTGAAGGGAAGACCTGGGGTTACCTCTTGTCTCCCTTGCACCTGGGAGGGGGAATAAAGACAGAGAGCCAAGGGCAAGGGGCTGCCCTGCCTAAATGGGATTTAGGTACCTGTTTGCCAGAATCCCTCAAAGGATAGAGGGATAAGGCTAATCTGCTCATTAGGAGAGCAATGGAAGACTAAGTCTTGCATTATTCCTCTCAGAGAATGAAAAAGTGTATTTTTTTAATGGCATTCCACACAGAAGACAATTGCAGGCAGGTACTTGTTGCTGAAGCTGGTCATAATTTCAGTTCCTGGCATTAAATGAGGATTCATCCTAAGGCTGTGTAGTATATTTTTTCTTTATTTAAAGAGAATGACAAGTTATTTTGCAGGCTTGTTTTCTGGCTCCAGCTATTACAAACTTCTCTGCAGGATTATCTCTGTTTATAGAGAATTTCCTGCTAGGGCATAACCTGGCAAAAGAAGGCAACTAATACAGTGCTAAATAAACTTAGCAGTCAGCATACCCAGAGCCTGGCACCTTGAAATCTGCAAGCATGCTCAATATTACAGTGTCTTTTACCTTGATATATCCATTTTTCACAAGATAAAGGCAAAAGCCGGAACAATCACCCCTTAAATATTCTTTTACTCTTTTGAATTGATGAATTTTGAAAAATAAAGAAAATAATGTAAGAGGCCAATGAAGGGGGGGAAAAGAAAAAAACTAGAAAAATTATTCACCTATTATTTTCTGTGCAACTTGCCTGATATGTGTATGTGTGTGTGTGTATATATATATATATATGAATGACTTTCGCTCAGAAGGAAATCACTGCAGTATTGACATTGAATACTTAGGAAAATTAATTTGCAAAACAGTGAAGGTAATAAATCTGATTACCGCTTTGCTTTGTTTCCCCATTTCTTCCAAGGCTCTGAGGTACAGGAAAGAGCACTTCATCTGCAGAAAACAGAAAATGTGGGCAGATTGGTAGATCCGTAGGCTTGTAGAATGGGAAATTTGCTTTACTGAAGGTAACAGCTCCCTTGAAAGGAGCTTAAGAACAAGTGAAGTGCTAGAACAGTGCTTTCATGAAAATAATGAACAGAGAAGTCAAGGCAAATAAAATGAAGGTCACACTGATCCTCTGAGAATGAAGAGAGAGATTTTTCAGACACAGACTGCTGTGTCAGAAACTCAGCTGCTTTGCCATGGAAGAAGATTGTAAAGAAACATTTCTGTTGAATTCCAGTGGTGTGAAGCAACACAATGCTGAGCGTGGGTTGTATTCACCTCTTCCATGTGCTGCCTTCTCACTGTGCTGATGGGCAGAGGTCTAGGAAAGGAGGACAGCAGCTGAGCTCTGGAGAGGTGCATGGGGAGTGTCACGGGTGGAGGTGGAAGGCACAGACAAAATCTATTAAAGAAGCCCTGCCGTTGAGTCATGAGGTGCAGAAAGGACTCCCTTGCTTTCTAAACCCCTTCCCAGAGAGTGTTCTAAGTGTGGCTGAATCCACTCTTAGCTTTGGATTATGTAAACAGTTTGAATTTAAGGAATTACAAAGGTGTGATTGAACCACTTTTGTCCCACAGGTTTTAATGATTGGCAAAATGAGAATATTTATATAAAATGAATAATTTATTATTAAAGATGATCAGGCAAATACCTTAATCAGAACTATTTACTACACAATACAAAAGCTAAAACTACTAGTAGTGTAGTATAAGATAGGCTAGTGCACTATATTGAAACAATTATTGAAGCAATTATATTAAAGCTAGCAGAAAGGAAATAATAGTAGAGATTTGATGTAACTCACCCAGACCAACACTTGTGGGGAGATCTCTTTGTCTCAGCCTCGAGGAGTGTCCTTGGAGGGCATCCCCAGCCAAGGGAGGAATCTCCACACACCCCCCAAGAAGGGTTACTGTCAGAAGAACCTGCCAGTGTGGAAGGGGACTGGACTTTAATAGTATAAAGTGGTTGACTGGCAGTCACAGACCTACAGGCTGGCAGACCGGCTTATCTGTCAAATCCTGCTGAAAAAAGCAGGATGTGCATTTGAAGGCTGGTGAACCGGGATGGTTTTAGCATATTTTAACACCAAGACAGCACCCTGGTGCTTGAACTTGCATGATAACTTGCATGATGGCTGGCATAGTATGCATTCTCTGATTGGATTTTAGGTCTTACCAGGGTGGGTTATCCTGCCACAGAGAGGCACTTTGAAGGCCTCTTCTTAAAGGGGATCTGCTGCAGGGCTTGTAGCTTCATCTTCTTCATACAGACCGAGAGGATTTGCAGCATTTCAAGGTCCAGCCTTATGCTGTTCTCTGATGAAAACACTTCTTCCATAAGCACAACATTTTTTTGAAACTACCATTCCAATCCTTCTGATGTTTTTGGATCTACAACCTGAAATTTATATGATCTAATTGCGTAGTTCAGGATGTAGCTTCATTTTCAGTAGCTCCCCTTCTGCTGCTTTGTAAGCAACTTTGTCAAAGTACCCTCAGCTTTTCCTCTGACAGATTTCAGTTTCTGAAGTGTAAAGAACAGATGCTCCTATTGACTTGTGTTTTGAGCTCTGTGTGTTAGGGGACAAGAGGAGGGGTACTTGAACATTTTCCTAAAAACACTTTCAGAATTCATCCAGTGTCAGTTTTCCCTGTTCCTGCACATTTCAGTAGCACTGAGGGGTCCCATCCATGAGTTGCATCAGGTGTTTTTTCCTGTGTTTGCCATATATTGTTTGCTTATTAACAGTAACTATATATAAATTATGAAAACAAGATAGGTATAAATAAGTGTCCTACCAGAAATCAACAAAGAAATTAAACTTCCATTTTTTCATTGAAAAAAACAAACACTTTGTTTTCAAATGGCTTTTCATCCAGGGGTCTTAGAGCTTGTCAAGAATAAATGTCTCTTTTCAGATTTGGAACAACTGAAGGTCACACATGTGGCTAAAATTTCATCTGCAGAGTACAAGAAAAGTTCTAAAAACCACTAGTCACTAATTCAGGTGCCCCCTACCCCACTAAAGGCAGTGAGTGGTGCTTAGGAACCTGAAACTTTTAGATGAATGTGGAACACACAAACATAGATAGTAAATATTTGTCTTTTTCCCTTAGATATGCCACTTCCGTAATTTGGGAGAATATCTGACTGTCTTTGGGACAGCCTGCAAACTTGCTTTACTCTTCTGCATCTCTGCTGAGACTGTTGGTGAGAATGGCAGCGTTAATTGTGATGGAGTTTTGTTTGTGATCTGGATACCTGCCTGTTGGGAAATTAGCTGGAACAACTTGGTCTTTTAGGGGTTGAACCGAGGGAGAAAAACAGTCAGTTTCAATCAGTGCCTAAGTAATACTTTTTGCTTTGTACAAGAATTAATTTTCTAAAGTCCAGATTCTGAATTCCTTGAGAATAACATTTATGGGTTTCAATGGCAATTTTTCAGGAGCAAAAGCCATATTTCCACATATCACGTCCAGGGAAATGTGAGTGCAGGGTAACACAAAATTTAAGAGAAGGCTATTTCTGGAATGTTTCCTTTACTCTTTTCCTGAAGAGAAAGCAGTTTTTCAGAGACTTCACATACGTGAAGTCCAAGGATCTACAAGACATCCTTTAAGGGGCCACATTATATCTTGTATTTTATGGTTGGGTTTGTGGTTGGGTTTTAGGTTACATTCTGGAAAACACCTGTGTTTGCAGCTTTGCCACAATGTTTGCTTTTATCTAAGAAAACATTAAGCAGAACTTGTAATATTCTATCTTTATTTGTTCCCGTTTTTGCTTTTTTCTTTCCTTCTGTGTGTGACTGTGCATTTGGGGCAGAGGCTGATTTAGCAGGCATTTCACAAATCACCTGTTGTTTTATGAGCCACCAGCAGTTCATGAATGACACGCTGGGAAACAATTTAGTGCACTGGGCTGGAGCCCTCTCCCTGTTTAACCATGCAGAGCAGTAGGATGAAATTTTGGCCTGATGTTCAAAACTGGAGAGAAATAGAGGGAGAGATTTGACTGATCATTTCTGCTAGTCTGCCATGAGTCCCATTTTCTTGGCTGGTGGGTAATAGCCAGCTCACTCTGTGCACAACTAGAGGATTTGCTGCATAGGCTGAGGTGCCTCCTGGAAGGTACGCACACATTTCTGTACGTCCTTGAGGACATTTCCCTATGTTTTATGCAGCTTTTGATCCATTAGTATTGAACATTGTTTTAAAATTAATTCCTGATTTATAGACCTGGTTATTTGCTAAAGAGTATTTATTGTCTAATTCACTTTCTTTAAGGCATTCTAGATAGTGGTGCAGCTCTCTGGAATTTTAATTATTTTCTTTATGAGCTGGTTACTTGGCTAAATCACCCAGATTCAGAAAACTTTCTTAGGGTGTGAGGTACTCGGTCATTGCTACTACAATATGCACCTTTATGGTACTGTTTTTCAAACCAGAAGCACATCAAGTGAATTTCCATGGGAGTAATTTCTGTTGAAGGTCTATTTCCAACCCTCAAAAGGGATGATGGTTTCTCACTGTGTAAAGGGACAAGATCACAGTGCTAATGGAAGCAAAAGAAGAACAGGTACCTAAAGGAAAGGATTGGGGAAAACAGCCAAGGTTTGGTAACTTTCAAGTCTAAGGAAATTCTCAGCAGGGGAAACATGAGGATCAGAATGGTAAAAACAGGGACAGATGGTCTTTCTTGTTAAAACCCTCAGAAGCTGTGGATTTCCCAGCATCTGAACTGTAGTCATTATTCTCTCCTGTGCCCAGCAGTGTGCAGTGTTTTCCTGCTCCTTAACTAGAAGTCACCATTCATATTAGGTGGAGTAGTCCTGGAGTAGAAAGAAAACTGACTGGGCATCCTTGAAAAGAAACCAGGTCTTTCAGCTAGTGATGTTCTTTAAAATCATAAAGATAGCCACCTGGCTGAGTAGTCCAGGGAACAGAAGCTCAGGAAGTTGTCAAGTACAGTCACATACCATGTAATTTCTTCTGACTATATAGAGTCAATTCTTGCTGCTACAATGTTTGTAATCTGAAAGTGATCTGGGAAGTGTCATCATCTAGACAAGATGGAATCAACTCAAATATATTTAGACTGGGTTCTGGCTTACTGAACCTTAAACTGACTAGGTCATTAAGAACAGCTGCTTCAAGTATAGTGGTTTCTCTTTTTTGATGATCTTTTTTGATGTACCCCCTGCCAAAAATCAATAACTGAATATCAGATAAATCATCAGTGGCAGGAAGACAGATTATATTAATATGAATGCAGTCATGCATGAGAAAAATATTACAGTATAATGAAGGTGGTCACAGGTTTATTGTCTCTACTTTTTTTATTTTTTAACTGTATATAAGTTCTGTTTTCAGTTCTGCCTGGTAAAATATCAAAGAAGAACTAATCATTTTCATGTGACCATCAGGTGTGAATGTCCCTGCATTAGAGCTGGGACTGATTTGGACCAAGGGTTTACAGAGCACTTAGGTCATCTTTAAATGATGTTTCTAGGTGCTTCTGTGATTAGAATAAATACTGTATTGAAACCTGGATGGTTGTAACTGTGGTGTGATTAATGGAGGTGGATTAAACTATTCCCACAGGTTTATCGGCTTATCTCAATGAGATAGAAGTGAATGTACTGAGCTAAACATCATGAATGGAGAAACTTTTCCTCTCAGTGAGCAATATGCTCATCTAAGAGCAATTATGATTTAGTTCTGCAAGACACCAAACAAATAAAGCTTTGAGACCACTGATGATGTTTAAGACTTTGGAGTATTGAACCCTTTGTATTCAGAACATGGTCTAAGGCTTAGAGTTTAGCCCATGAGAGAATTAAGTTTATCCTGTTGTTCTCTCATACTTTTACTATAGATATGTACATGAAACACTTCTATCAAAGGATTAAATTAAACACGTAGAGGCTAATTCTCTCAGCTTTACTGAGATAGTCAGCTTGATTTATTGTTCTTGGCTTATACAGATAGCAGTTCTCACCAGTTAACTTATTCTCTCAACAGGTGGTCACATAATTAAACTGGATTTTTATTGCAATGAAAGCATGAAGTTTTTCTCTTTGCCAGGAATCATTCATATTTTAAATCAGTATATGAGAGCAATAAAAGCATGGGGCAGTGGGAAAGGATGATGGAAGTGGCTTAAGAGTGTTGGAGAAAAGTTGTATTCCTTGGAGCATCTGAGTTCTACTCATGGGCTGTCCTAATTCTTCTACTGTCTGTCACACTGAACTCTGTAGGTTTTTCCCATGGCACCTCACCCTTGTTTTCCTTTGGCTGAGATGGTGCTTCCATTTCACAGATAAAATCACGTTGTATTGCATGGTCCTCTGCAAAAGTTACAGTGTTGAATGACTGTACGTGCAGTAACCATGAGGGAAGTTGGTAAAGAAAGGACCAGTGCCTACTGAGATACGCACTGTACTTTTGTATAAATAACCTCTTAATCTATTATGAAGATTTCATGGAAAAGTTCTCAAGAAAAGTTAGGTCATTTGGGGAAAGGAGGGAAATCTCCACCTGCAAGATGTGCCTCAGAGAAATGAAATTATAGAAAACAGGCCTAGGCCACTTTAAGCATGTTGTGTACCAAGACAACTGGCCAACACTACACTGGTGTACCTTGAGTAGCTTCCTGAAACACTGTGTTCACATCCCCAAAAAAGAATGCTAGGTTCACGCTTTCTTATTTTAAAAATACAGATGGTGCTTTCATGTGCTTCTCTTTTCAACAACAGACCTCTGAAAATCTTATCTGAAGATCCTTGTTTTTCTGGGGAGGTGGAGAAATGTTTTATAGGCATGTGGCCAAGCTGCTTCTGAACTGAGGATGTTAATTGTGCAGAGAAGTGTCAGTGGTTCTTCAGAGCTCCAGGGGAGGGAACATTTCACTGAGAAAATGTGTATATAGCCCTATTATGTGTGACCTGGTTGTCCTGGACCCGTTTTATGGTCAATGGAGAGAAATAGGCACTTTCTGTTCCAATTCATCTCATCTAGGGCAAAAAAAGTAGTCTGAAGTGGATCAGGTAATTGGGCCCTGAAGTGCTTATTTCTTACTATTGATTATGAAGAGAGTGTGAGGTGACAGGCTCAGCTGCTGGCATCTTCACTGTAGATTTCTCAAGTTAAGTGAAACAAATAGGCTTTGGAAATAAGTGGAAAATTAATCTCACATTGGCAACAAATATTCTTTTTTCCCCTGTTCTTGACACTGATTTTAATAACTAGGCTGTTTTATATACTTTCTTCCACCCTGAGGTATCCACCCAGCACTACCCAGGGGATAAAAACCAAGCAAGCTCTGATAGCAATGAGTCCTTCCACTGACTCCTCTGCTCCTCTGGCTTTGTATCTTTCTTACAGTCTGTTAGTTTCTTGTATTGTAGGACTTGGGGCGGTTTTTTGTTCGTTTTGTTTGTTTTTGGTTGTTGTTGTTGGATGGTTTATTTGTTTGAACAAACCGATTCTTTTAAATCCTGGAAAAGTTCTAGGAATTAAATGGATTTGGAGGTGATAACATCCCCTCTGTGGTCAGTGGTCATTAGCATAACCCTCACCTGGCAAAGAATCGTAGAATGGCCTTAATGATCATCTAGTTACAACCCCCTGCCATGAGCAGGGACACCTTCCACTATCCCAGGTGGCTCGATGCCTCATCCAACCTGGCCTTGAACACTTCCAGCGATGGAGCATCCACAGCTTCCCCAGGCAACCTGTGCCAGGGCATCACCACCCTCACCCTGTCCCGAAGGCTGGAAGCATCCAAGAGTCCCGGGCACAGCTGGAACAGCTGAAGGAACCTGCCACAGCTCTGTGAGCTGTCACCTCTGACGGGCTGAGCTCACACCTTGCGTTCTCCCCCGCCCAGCTCTGTGCTTAGATGCCCGTATTTTTTCGGTCAAACCGGGAAGAATATGCACCACCGAGAGGGAACTTTGGATGTGCAAACAGATGTGCATAAAATGCGAGCGCAGCAGCCTCGTCCCTCCGAGAAACCGGGGTAGTGCTTTGCTGGCTGGTGGGGGCTGCTCCCTGCTGGCAAGAACACGGCATAACCAAAGCGCAAACGAGCTGCAAAACTACAGGGGTATTTCTTCTGATTAAATCTCTCCCTCTCCTCTCTTTTTACTTCTTCTGAGTGTGGCTATAGTTGTTATTTTGCTCAAATGTAATTTGTGTGCGTTTGCTGCCGTTTTTTTTTTTTCCCGAGATTATGCAAATTGCCAAATATTCAAAGAACAGTGCTTAAATTATTTAAAATGCCAAGGCTCAGTTCTCATTTGGTGTAGGCTTTTTAACGACTTTAACAATTGTTTTTTCAAAGGAACCTAAAAGACCTGAATTCAGCAATGCCATTAAAACTCCAGACTTTCAAATTGCCTATAGTGGTTTTGGAGAGCTCGCCCTGAAATGCATTTCAAAAGCTGGTCAGGATGAAAAGAGCACTTTTTTGTGCCCAGAGTTGAAGTCAGCATGCAAGGAAATCAAATAATACACAGCCTTGATTTTACCTAAGGATGATGCGTTTCTTGTTCGTTTTTCAATGTAACATTCTCCAGAGTGTGCTTAAGATGACAGGAAGAGGTAGGTGCTCTGGATTTCCTCCTGGAATTAAGTATGACACAGTATTAACAGAACACGCTGTTTCTGTCTCAAACATGCAAATTGCGTTGCAAATTGTCGTATTAATATTGTAGTCACTGTCCCTGCTCCACTACTCCCTTTGCCTACACGACCTCTGCTACCTTGAAGATCTCATGCACCATGTGGCATCAGTAGCTTGCATCTCTGCTGTTCAGATTCAGAGGTGCATAGAAAACATGCCAGATGGGTGAGGAGGTGCTCTTTGCTCTGGGAGATGTAAGGCCCCCGTGAAGGGGATGTGCATGGGAGAGGGGCCCTCGAGCATCATATTGCTATCTAAATGATTATTTGTAAGTCCTGGCTTAGTGTTGCTGCTCTATTTCAGGAACTAATCTTGTTGTCTCCTGAATAACACGTACTTTTGCACAGTACAATAATTACCAGCTATCTCCTGGCAATTACTAATTTAAAACCTTGTGGAGTGCTTGAGCAGAGATTTGATAGTTTGTGAAGTAGGAACTGGACGTAGGAGAGGTCTGGGACATCCTGTGGCAACCAAAGGGAAGGGGAAGCATTTCAAGCACCTCGTGTGAGGACCTGCAGGTCAGATGCTTGAAGGGGACTTGCTGTAGCAAGGTGGTTTTATTGGAGGCCACAAAGTCTGTGCTCTCTGGTCCTGCTCCGTGCCATTGCACATGCCTGTCATTTGCCCCTAACAAGCACATTATTAGTTTTCAGCTGGATCTGTGCACGTGGGTTCACGGGACAGTTCTGCAAGGGGATCTGTTTTCCCTCCTTTCTGGGTACAGGGGTCCAGGGAGAGAGGGCAACAGGGTTCCCTCTGCCTCTTTTTTGGTTTTTTGGAGGTGTTTTTTAATGGTTTTGTTTTTGTTTGGTTTGTTGTTGCTTTTTTCTCTTCTCCCTCCAGTTTATGACAGGATTGTTTTCTACTTCTCTCCCCATCTTCCCTTACGAGGTGTCTGGGGACTGAAGATGGGGCAGGTGATTCCTTGGCTTTCAGCTTTGTTTCTTTCAAGGCATTAAAATAGAAGCCTATTGCCTTCCCTGTCAAAAAAATGTGTTGAGCTATAGCTTGGGTTGCCTGCTATTAAGGCTGCCCTGCCTTAATTGTGTGTTGCTATCTATAGCTGTCAGGCTTTGACAACTCAGGAAGAAATTATTTCAAATAGTAATCCAGTATCAGTGGATATAGTAATCAAATAGTAATTTGTATCAGTGGAAGAGGAGTAAAAAAACTTGCATGATAGTGAAGTACAAAGGGGTATTTATAATCTCTACCAGTTTTCATACTGCCCTGACACATGCTGGTATCAGGACATGATTTTCCTGTTCTGTGTTTAATGATATGACCATAACGTGTCAAAGGATTTTTATTTTATAACTCTCAATATGCCATTTTTGCTAATAGTTTTGTTTCTTCAACTTTACTCAAAATTGCTAATATTCAATAAAACTATGAAATTATTAGTTCAGAAAACCCTTTCATGGAAATAAAAACTGTCTTAATTTTGAAAGAGGCTGCTTGGCTATTGAACAGCTTCTGTATTTCGGCTCTGTGTATAAAAAGCACACAATCAGCTCTGTCTCTGTGCAAAGCAAAGCTGTAAAGTATGTGTATGCAATTGTATATAAGCAAATACATGTTGCAGGTATTTGCCATTTTTGCCCATGTATTTCCTAGGTGACAAGATGATTCCTGATCATAGAAAAATTTTATATAAGAACATGGAAACTCTTTCTGGATTATTTGTGTTTAAATCTAAACACAATAAAATGGTGTCTTGCCTCCCTCTTTAGGACAAATAGTTTTGTGCCACATACAAGTCCATTCTAGTGTTACTCTAGTATTACAAAGATGATTTTTGAAACAAACATGACCCAATGTGGTAATTTACTGGTTTATATAATTCTTAACCATCGAGCAAACAGTGAAAATCAAAAAAGCAATCTTTACCTAAGAATGATTATTTAAAGCTAAGCTATTAATAAAATCCTCTGACAGGTGGAGGCACTTAGTAATATCAATTAGTTCTCTCTTTAGATATGAAGTATTCATTTTATAAATTTATTTATTCTCTATATAAAGTTTGTTGCCCCTTGAAAAATGGCTTGCTATTGGGAATACATCATGCTATTCATTTAGAAGAATATTCTGTAGATGATAAAGACATGCTTTCAACAGTTTGAGGGGAAAAAAAGAACAAGTGGTTATGTTTTGCAAACATGAAGATGAGTCTGAGTGTTGGATTAAGAAAAAGATTAAGAGATGGCTTTGTGGAAATCTTCCGCTCAGGTACCGTGTTTGCTGTGTGCAGATGACAGGTTGTCATAGGCATTGCTAGCAACATATGTTTTTTTTCTATAATGTCATATTTCTCAGTTATCTTTCACTGTTAAAGCTCTTGTGAACTCAGAGGTAATTTGTTCCAGGCTAATATAGAACAGTCACCAAAAGAAGAGGTAGAATTCTGTTGTAAGGATTTAATTTATCATTCGGATTGCTCGGCTCATGATCTGTAGGAAAACTGCACAGCAGAATAAATAACAGTAGCTGTGAATCACAGCAGCATGGGGATGTTAAAAAAGTCAAATATGGAGGCTTTTCTTGTTCTTTCCTCAGGCATTTTAGAAAGTCCTCATGCTCTCAGTGTGCTGGAATAGAGATGAGTGACCTGATTTAATTGTCCTTGGCTCTGGGATGGGGTGCACAGTGCAAGGACGGAGGCAGACACTTGTGTGCTCTCTGAAAAGGAGCAGTCAGGTAGTTCACCAGGTATTTTAAACAACTCCAGCAGGGCTGAAATTCAAAAGCTGTTGTCTACTCAGAACTAAGGAAGCCTCTCTCCTATGGAAAAAGTAGATATTTAGTCAGTCTGAGACAATCTGAAGGAAAGTTCTGGAAAAAAATCCACATATTGTTTATAAAACTAGTGTCAAATGTAAGTAATTTGAATATGGTAGTATTGCTATGACCTGCTTCTAATAAATACTAACTGGCAGACAGAATGTGGTGGTTTTTGTGCTTACTAGTTTTGTGACAATGATTGTTCAGGGTTTTCTGTTACTTCCTTATTTTCCTTGAGGAAACAGTAATAGACCCCCCAGATTAACTGCTAGTTAAGTATAAAAAGGTTAGACTGTACCTAATCTCTGACAAAAGTGTGCTAATACTGGCTTTCTTTCAGACAAGCCAACTCTTCTTACTAATATAATGTATATTTTTGTTCAACTTGTAATTTTTAATTTTACTAGATGCAAAAGGTGATGTCCTCCATGCAAGTGATTTTGCATCATGAGTCAACTGAGTAGTTGGAGGGAGCTTAGAAAAGGGAATTATAGCCATTTCCAAGTGAAGGGGGAAGCAGGGCCTGAAAACAAGTGGAAATGACAAAGAGATGTAATAAGGTAACAGAAAAGGGGAAAAAAATCCATGTCTGTTGATCAACCAAAGGACATAGGGAAGATTCACTCAAGTGGATTGCATTTCTCAGGGTAACATATTTCATAGAGATGCTTGGCTTGAGGTTTTTCTTGTGGCTTACGATAGATCATATAGAAAAGTTAGTAAAAGTGGCCTTTTTCTTTTCCTTTTTTTTTTCCTTAATATTTTTTGTTGTTGCTGTTGTTGTTATTCTTCACTTGGCCTGATGAAGTCCACATCTGTAAATATATTTCATAGTGCAGTGGTGGGGATATGGCACAGTTATCAGTGTAGACCTTGAGACTGTACCAAGCTCAAGGACTCTGTTTACAAATCATCTCCCTGTGCTTGCTTTCCCTTTTCTTCTGAAAATACTCATTCTTACTGAGCTGAAGGAGAGAGGATGAATGGGGAAGGGAATTCTCTAAGTGCTCTTCCTGGGCTGCCTTATGTGACCAAGGAGTTCCTTTTACTGCTGTATCTGCACAGCCTTTGTCCAGGTAGCACGACTTGGAAAGGTTAGTATTTCCTTGTGTGCAATCCTTTTGGAGTGTGCAGTCTGCACAGAATCCTCTGCATTGCTGACTTGTAATTCAGCATGACACGTGGGTAATTACTATTTTTGTAAGAGAAGCCTGATAGTTTGACAGTGACTTATGATGAAAGTTATTCTTGTTAAGTCTTATGTTACTGCAAGGGATGGCTAATGTCTTCCTTGCAATAGCTTCATTTCCCCTCATCCACTGCGGGATTGTGGTAAATGTTGTAAAAACTGTAGAGAATGATGATCAGTTACTTCCCTTTTCCATTCTTGCTAAGCAGGGTAGGCTGCAATGGCAAATGGTGGAATTTCACTGTGGTAAACTCCTTCTCCTCAGAGGAGAGAGTGCACAGAGAAAAATCACCTTTGAAGTCTCTAGGTTTTGTGTATTGTGCTCCATATTATGGGAATCCCCTGACTTAATACATCTTTTGTGAGTGTCCTAATGGAGACTTCCTTAAAAGCCCAGCTGCTGAAATGCCTTGCAGTCCCAAAATGGCCATGGAAGGTGAAGAAAAAGAACATTGCCTGGAAGGATCCTTTAGGCCTCCTTGAGGGGTCTTTCAGACACTGAGGTTTAACAAGCTAGGGAGTGTTAGTAGTGGAAAAAAATCCCCCTCCAAGAGGGAATTCCTAGTAGGTTATCTGCGTGCTGCATCTCACGTGTGAAATGTAGGAGTTCATGCTGATGCTCCCTGGCTGCCTGCTGGCCTCACGAGCTGGCCATCAGCCCTGGGGAGAAGTGGGGACTTGGCCCACTGTGCTTCTCCCCAGCAGTGGTGGAGCAGGAGGAAGGCCACCACACTGCACAGCAGCATTGAGTGTGGCACCAAGCAGAGGAGCTCACCCATACTTGAGCCATGCTGAGAATCACTCTTCTTACCTTCTGCCTCCTGCTGCTCTCCCTGTAGGGCTTCCTTGCGTGGGAAGAAAGGGGGATTTCAAAAGTCTAAGTTAAATTTAGGATTTCATTAGGCTGGTATGATTCTCTATAAGCAAGTAGAAGGGCTCGCCCTGTTCTGCTTTCCCCCCTCCCATGTACGTGTTTGAGTTGTGCTTTTTTGTTTTAACACCTGGAAAATGGCATGGTGTTTTATTTAAACATTTACTCCTTCAGGACAGCACACTTGCTGGTACGGTAAGAATCTTTTAGCAATATGTTACATGTATGTGCTGTCAGACTAAAATGCAGTGCTGTGATTTAAAAGGGAATTTCAACGCCCTGTTGTGCCTGCCTCTCAATATGGTTTCTGTGTGGTTGGGCATTTTAAAGGGAGTGAGCAGAGCAGGGATGTTGTGAAAAAGAAGCATTAAAATATTTGCCTTGAGGAGAAATGAAAATATCTGAATGTTTCCAAACCAAAAGAAATTCTTATAGACCCATGCAAATTGTTAAGGCCAATTGCTCTATCACTTTTTTTTGAGTTGTGTTTTGTTCTCGGGAGGTTCCCACTTTCCAACTTTTACCTGAGTAATATCTTAAGATTCACATATGAATGAGGTTATTGTGCTTCTCACCTTTACAAAAAGTCAGAAAGCCCCATCTCCCTAACCCCTCCTTCTCATTTATATTTGAAATAACAGAATGATCATTCAGCTGTCAACTTGCATTGAGAGCTCAGACAGTGGCTTCTGAATTTGGGGACTGGACAAGTATCTTTGTCCTTAGATGCACCCTGGAAGGTGCAAGTGGAATTTCTGAGATCTTATGTCAACCTAGTGAGACATTTCAGACTTTCCCCCAATGGCACAGGAATGTATTTAAAATCTGTATAGGTTTATAAGCAAAGCATGGATCATAATGCCATTGGGAGATCTGGCTGCTATCTCTATGTTGCCCACTGATTTTGTATTTTCTTGGGCAAGCTGCTTAACACATGATTTCATCACCCATAAAATAGAGGCAATACCTTTGGGGACAACAACAAGGCCTTTAGATGAAAGGAGAAATTAAAGGGCAAAGTGGTGCTATACCATGATGATCACTGTTTTCCTGAGAAGGTGCACTTTTCAGTTTTAACACTGCTTGGTAATGATTAATTGAGTTGTGTGGATTAAATTTTCAGTGAGAGTTATGAGATACTTCCCTGAAGAATAATGCATTTTAAATGTTATGTGAGATTTGAGAATTAAAATTCTATCTTGTATTTCAAAGAATTTTAAATGACCTTCAGACTGAGCCAGTCAGTGGTTTGAATATGTTAATGAAATCACTTTGCTGGCAAGATGTTTTGTTTGGTAATGAAACACAAAACTGCTGACCCTGTTGAGCTGATGATGTTTGTCTGTCTAATACAGTAATATTCATCAATGCACCGTGTGCAGGTAAAGTTCAGGTATGAATATAGATGACTAGGATTTTCTGGGAGCTCATGTAATAGTGTCTCTTAGGTTTTGATCTTTGTAGCCAGCTGATGACCTTTATTTTACACCAATAATGAAAGAAAGCGGCATTACTTTATCACTTATATCCATGAATACAAAAATAATTGAGTTCTCATCACTAATCATTTTAGCAACTTAGAAAGTCCCGTTTAGCCCACATCTTGTCAGCTGTACTTGTACTGAGTAGTGTTTTTGAAGTATTTTGAGAATATTTACTGCTCAATGCACTGCTCAGTGAGGATATCAGTCTGACCCTAATATATTCAATGTTTCAGAGTCTGGTTTTGGATTTGTTTTGTGGGTTTCTTTTTTCCCACTTGGTTGTTGCTGTCATTTTCGTTAGAACCTAGAGGGAATACAGGTAAATTTTCATCTTGAATTATGGACAGTACAGTTAAGTTGGTAAGAAAGAGCAAAATGTGTCTGTATAAGATTTGATCTGAAGTATTAGAGTTGTTTAATAAAATGAAAATCCAGACCTCAGAAAGATTCAATTAAATTTAGAAAAATCCACAGGTTTCTTTTTTATCTTGTGCCTTTATTACAGTAAATCTTATTAAGTAATATGGTAATCCTACATATTATCACAAATCTGGATTAATTTCAAAAGAGTGAATGTTTAAAGTTGCAGTTTGTCTGGAAAGCTTTCCTTCCACATTTTATTCTGTCTGTACTATCTACCTTGTACAGCATTTCTAATTTGGCACCTCAGCTCAAAAATAAGAAAGTATTTAATTTATGAAATCTTGTGAAAGATGTCCAGAGCATTAGCAGAGAAGTTTGATATAATTATTGAAATTCTGAAAGACTTTTCTTCAGAGCTGAAACTTTCCATTTAAACACTTTGATTTAATTTATTTTATGCCAAAAACTGTTTGAAACTGAAGATTTTACTTTTAGTTTTGGAACAGTTTTAGAGCTGAAAAGTGTTCGTCAGTTCTGCTGGTCAGATATCCAAATATAATTGGAAAGGTATAATGCAGTTTCTCTTTCCTGTGACACACAAGCAGGGAGGAGTGGGGAGTAGGGACAGGAGGCTGGGAGCAGAGGAGGGAAGCAGATGAGCACATTAGAGGGTGATTCTTATAACAAATGGAGAAGAAGAGAGGAAAAAAAAGAGATTCCTCATTATTCAGTACATTTCCTGTGATTTTTACCATATCCTTGTCTCAGGTTCCCAGTAAAGTTGAACAATGGGCAAAAGCATTAATCAGTCTCACAGAATTTTATTTTGGCTGGTACGTGCCCCTTACACTTCCCAGGAGAGGCTTGGGCACGTAAGGCACTTGTTCACCTCTGTCTGTGAATCATGTGAAGCTGCTGGCAGCTTATAATAAGTGCCTAGGCTTCCAAAATTTCTTTGTTGTTCCTTCTGAATAAGCTAATTGTAAAGACTTGGAGATGAGGTCACATACATGGCATGAAGATGCTTGTGAGGACTGTCTTCCTATAGCAGGACCTTCGCTGTGACCCACCAAGAGCTGGACCTAAACCCAGATCATGAAATCCATTTCCCCAGGAAAATACAGAAGGTGTGTGTTGTTCAAAGATGGCACAGGCTGTAATGCCAAAAGCATCTTGCTGTGATAAATGTCCACGGAAGAATGTTTCGAGCCTTTAGATATATTCTGATCCTTTCAGGACTTTTGACCTCTAGAAGGAAATTTCTGAAATCCTTTCAAAAGAAATAGTGAAGCTGGTATTCAATGGCCTCTCTGAGAATTAAGAAGAGATTTCAATTTTGGAGGCATATGTAGTGAGAGATACTTTCAAGAAAAGTATTTCGGGAGGTTGTTCATTGTAATTTTTGAATTCAATTGCTTGATTGTGTAAGTCCAGTTTCTAAGAAAAAGTTCTGTTCAGGATTTTTGCACTATGGAGAGGGGAACACTTATATTGCTGGTTAGAGTCTGGCTTTTCTGACAGACCTTGTCAACTTGAATACTCGGTGGACTAATTCACAGCAGATCTGAAGAGGTGGATGGTGTGGTCTTAGGCTGTGTGTAATGTTGATGAATTTCATTATTAACTAAGTAGATATTCAAATGGCTGATCTGGGTGGTTCCAAGGCATCTTCTAGGTCAGCTTTATGATCTTTCTAGGACAGCTTTATGATCTCAGCGATCTGGGCTAACAGATTTATCCTGGGAAGCTCTCTCTCTTAAGTCTGATTAATTTGCTGCACTTTTTTGCCCTGATGTGCTTACACTCATACCATTTTTTAAATTCCTTCCATCTTTGGGTTGTTTCAAGTTGTGTGCAAAGAAACATTTTAGTAGCATTTATTTCAGTCCTGGAGATGGTCAATCCTCCTTATTTCCTTTTTTTCTTTTTTTCCTAAATACTTCTTAAATAAACATGGTTTTTGGATTAACTGCATTTGCGGAAAAACTGTTTAGCTAATATAAGTATAAACTGAGAAATGGGGATGTATATTTTTGCTCCATTTTCATTAGTGTGAAGGGACCTTTAAAGTGCAGGTGAATGTAGCTCATTTCTCTGTTATAGTAACTTTTAGATGCTGGTTTCCCAAATATTCCATGTTACCACTGAGTAGGAAAACAAACAAACAAAAACCAACCCAAAACATGTAAGTGTTATTGATTTGCCAGGTACCTCGTGAAGAGTTTTTCTCTTCAAAAGAAAGTGCTGTGAAATCAATGCCTTAGCAGGTGATGCCACTTTTCAGTGTTTGATCCTTACAAAACTGCTCTGATTCTTTTTGTTTGTTAATCTAAATTTTAGCAAACATACGCTATATGATATGGGTGAATAATCTGATCTCATGGAAGCAGTTTTTTTATAGTTGGATTCTCTTTTGAATTTGAAAATTTCAAGAAATGTGACTTCTGACAGCAGAATTTTATTTCATAATTGACAACCCCGTTTAAGTGCAGCCAGATAATGAAGTCAGGTACTTTGAAGTTGTCAGGCAATGTTGAATTTGCAAGATTCAAAGTATAATTTGCGCTGTATTCTGTGTACATGAATATTTACCAAAGCTTTGTGAAAGAAATGTTTATCTTGCAACATGAAAGGGAAAACTAGGAAAGAATTAATGGTCTGGCTACTGTAGCAATAGCCCATGTTTGTATGATGAAAACCTCCTGGGGCTACAGACACTCTTTCTGAAATAAGAAAAATGGAAAGAAGTCATTTGGAGAGGAATAAAAGCACTCCCTGAAAAGTTAGGTTGTTACAAACAGCATTGTGTGGATTTGAATGCATAACCAGGTTCTCTGTGTGGAAAAGTTCTGATCTTCCAAAGGAAAAAATGGGGGGGGGGGGGGGGGGAAGACTTTTGCTACTGAAAAGCTTGTTATGTGGTCCTGCATTAACTGAAAATGGGTAAGTCATAACACATGTGATTTTTAAACCTGACCTTTAACAATTGTGAAATCATTATTAGTAGTAATATTTTGTAAATGTTTTGAAGATGTTAAGTGCAACTAGGTGGTTTTTTCCACCTGCTTGACTGAACTCCTGCCTGGTATAGCTCCACTGGCTGGCCCCTGTCATAACTGTTTGCAGCTTGATCCCGTGCTGCCTTTCAATGGAAATACACTGGAATGAGCTTGGACCACTGCCATGAAGTATAAGAGTCTCTCCTATTAATATATTTGCAAGGTGTATCCTTTTGAGAAGCACCAGTCTGACTGGCAGCATGAAGCAAGGCAGTGGAACTTGTATATTTGTTATTTAAGTTTATAGATGTTACAGATAAGTTTAAACATATTTTATGATGCTCCCTGTATGAGGAGCTGCTCACAACAAGGCTCAGGTTGGTTGAGAACCGTGGGAACACCACCTTTCCCTGCGGACAACAGATCATGTCTGTGCTGGATGTTCAGGGGGCTCTTTTCCACAGAGATGATCTAAAGTTAAGGACAGGTGGTTTGGAGAAATGAGTAATCTTACATTCTTTTTGGTCTTTATCAAGCAGTCCCACTTGGTCTAAATCAGGCTTTAAGGCTATTGTTTGCTCTAATGCAATTACACATGTTTTTCACTCAGACTCCACTGAGCCAGACTTTGGCAGCAAGACCAGATAAGCTTTCTATAGGTTTTTAAAAGCAAAGTGCATTGTGCTGGTCCCTGGGAAAGTATCTTCCTTGAAAATGTTTAATCCACCCTCCCTGTCAGTTGTGAATGAAACTATCTATAGCATACACTGACAGTTAATCAATTTATGTCTTACCTAAGAAAGATTTTTTTTTTCCCTGTGCACAGTATAATGTACTTGGAGATGTTTTGGTTTTTTTCAGTTGCA
This sequence comes from Sclerurus mexicanus, assembly GCA_013396755.1. Taxonomy (NCBI): domain Eukaryota; kingdom Metazoa; phylum Chordata; class Aves; order Passeriformes; family Furnariidae; genus Sclerurus; species Sclerurus mexicanus. Next base: position 94,458 of record VWZF01003281.1, read on the forward strand.
GTGTGGGAAGTAAACCATAAATCTATTATATCCCTCTGTCTTTTAGCTACTTCAGTAACATGAGGATAGTCATTTCAGTTTAAACATCTTTCTGATTAGGAAAAAACAAAGGGAAAATTTATGTAAGTGTGCAGATCTTTATAGCAATTGTGAACTAGTGAAGATTTTAAAATGTTGCAAAAATTACACAGCATCTCCAGTTATATCACTAGTGCTTATTTCCAACAGGTCTCTGGTTTTGTGTGATAACACTGGTATGTTTAATGCTTACACTGTGAGACATACTGAAATCTCTCTCAGACTTGCCTTGTTGTGATGCTCAGTACTTCCAGCTCCTTTTGATAGTGAGAACGGCAGAGGAGCAACTGTGCCCTTGCTGTTCCAATAAGGATCTTCTAGAGCCTGTTTGCAGGTGAAATGGCCCCTAACTATTTTTTGCAGATGCTCTTGTTGCACAGAACTGTGCAAGCAGAGCTTGGATGCTTCATGCAGAACTGTTAGATCAGACTTCTCAGTTTTGCACGATTGCTGAGAAGTGCAGACTGTCCCAGTAGCAACATGAATTAAAAAAAAAACCTAGACAGAGGAATGATACAACTGAAACTTCTAGGAGATCTGGGACTCTGGAAATCTGGAAGGGAGCTGGAGCATACACAGCCCATTGTTTTGTTGTATAACTGCAAGACTGTCAGTGGCAAAATAGAAACAAATCAGAAAGTAATTTTCTTTTCCTTTCTATTTATTTTTTAGCTTTTACCCAGCCCAGTGAAGACTAATGAAATTATGGATTTAAAGACTAGGAATTTTGGTATTCTGAATAAAAATGAAATGTTTACATACAAATACACTGTGCAAAAGTGTACAAGTTGACAATATGCAAATTGCAGTAGTATTGGAAATAGAAAAGGTTAAAGATCTCCATGTGCAGTGAATGCGAAAGTGAAGCTCACTTCCCAAAGAACCACAAGTTCTCAGAGATGCATTGTGGGGAGAGAGATATGTACAGAGATGAGTACCTGTGTGTATATATGGATACACATAAATATGTGTATATACATGTATATATGTGTATGCACATATATATATATATTCACAGACTCCTCTCTAGTGCATAAATATGTGGAGGTGATTGTTTCAGTGGGATACATTTCAGCTGTAGGAGTATCTTGTAAAGACTTCCAACTCTCCGAGGTCTTTACTTGAACAAGCCTCGTATTTTTCAATTTATCTAGAAACGGATTTGCAGCCTTGGGAAAAGGAATGAATGAATGAATAATGCTGCCAAGACCTGCATTGTTCCAGATTTTCTTTGCAATTACGTAGTGCTTGGCAAAGGTGAGGATGAAAATCTCTGTTGTGGATCAGCATGGGATCATCCCTTGGGAAAAGAGATGCTGTGCTCCCATGGAGCAAAATGATAGTGTTTTCCCTGGCTCTCACAGCCAGTCCTGAGACCCTACAATGAAATGCTATTTCTAAGATAAGAAAACCATGTGAAGGGAACCTTTTGCCATAAAAATAGATAGCTTAATGCTATCTAAACAAACTCTAAGGGTTTTTGTTGGCTTTCTTCAGTATTTTGGAATTCAATCAGAAGAGATTTAGGGGAGAAAGAATCAGTCTACTAACATGGAATAAAGATTGGAGTCAGCTTAAGGGAAGACATTAAGGTAAGGTCAGAGTTATCCTGTGGTGGACAGCGTGAAAAAGGGCTCAGTCAGTAAAATCTTTTCCCCCAGTTCTCCTTATGGAAGCAATAGCCACTCAAAAGGCCAGTTTAACTGAGGATTCAGCAGGAAGCAGATGAGCTTTACTGCAACACTTACCAACATCATATCACCATCCAAATGGAGAATGGGGTCTGTGTTTTAGGGCAGGAAACCCCCTCTGAACCTTTGACTGCACTTGTAAGTGTAGAGGAGGAATGACCTCTTTCAGTCAGTGGCCACAGGTCCAAAATTCCTGACAGAAACCTTCAGCTGAATGATTCTGCTGCAAGGCAGAGTCTTAAAACTGGCCATGAAATTACAGTATACAGAGCCATGGGGCTACTCAGGGTGAGGCAATCTGAAGCCCAGCCAAACAGCTGAGTGAGGCCGGTGTGACAGGACTTCACCACCAAGGTGTTCTTCTTGGCAGAACAGATGTAGTAACAGACTTAGCACAGTAGCCATGGAGGCTTGTAACAAAGCTCTGAGAGAGGTGCTACTCTTGTTAGAAATGAGCTTTATTATTATACCTGATGCATGCGAAATTTGTCAAATAGCTGGTATTGCTAACAGTCTAGCTATTCAGGATCCCCAAAAATTGTGCCAAATAATTTTATTTTAAGCTGAACGCAGCTAAAGAAATTTGGTCACAATGCAAATGAAAAATAGTGAAGTTACTGGCTTAGCGAGGAGTAGGCGATAGAGCACAAACACACAAAAGTAGAAATCCAAGTCATTCAGCGCTATAAAACACAACACTAAATAACCATGGCATGAAAAACTCATTTGAGGCAGCGTCTAGGATGGTGTCACGGAACAGCTTTATGTTGTACCCCAAAGAAAAGTTCAGTGCCTCGTGAGTGCTGACTGCTTGTCCTTTCCCAGTGTCTCTCAGGCCCAGCTTCTGTGGGTGAGCAATGTCCATGACCCTGGTATCACCCCTCTCATGAACAGGAGAGATCTGGAAAGCCTGAGCACCTGGGCAAAGTTGGATGAGTCTCCTGACCTCAGGAAGAAATGGAAATTGGAAATGAGCTCCATCTTTTATTTGGGGACAGGCTACAACTTCTTTGCATCTAGACATGACTTTGCAGTGATATTTATTACCTGTTGAGATTTGACAAAAAGGAATTGTCAAGGACAGGGCTTTAAAGTCATTCTTAGTGTTTATTTTTCCCCCATGGCTTCAAAACCCCTATTAGGTACGTGGACTGAAGCCCCTGGTAGATGTATCATGCTCTTTGCTGAGGGAGACAAGGGACTCAGAGGTGAAAATTATGAAAATAATTGTTGAATATTAATCCACAGATATTAGTATTACATTGGACCAAGCCCAAAGAAATACAAGTAGCTTTTCAATTGATGGCAGTATCTTCCGTAATACTGCAATAATTATTTTTAAGTTCTTGTATATTTTATTTAACATGAAAGTGCATGTACATACAGTAGGAGTCTAGAGCCTCATGTCTGTTAAAACATGTGAAATTTCCCATATGCAGTAATTCTTATGAAATTTCTTAACAATTTCAGACACAGCCTTCCCCAAAATGCATTTACATATAATACCACGGCTTCTACACAGTGGCTTAATGCAATAACTGTTTTCTGCAATAATACATGAAAAATGGTGCAATAACATGTATGATTATTCCTATCTCCTGTTTTTTTTAAGTTTGTGTTGTCAGTATTGTAGTTCAAACATTCAAACTTGTTAGGAATACCAAACACACAAAAAGCAATATCATCTTTACATAAAATAAGACCAACCACCTTTGGTCACAAAACCCAAAACAAACTAAACCAAAAAAACCTCAAACAATGAACACCCCACATTTATTGCATGTGTGACTATGATGTATTGCAACGATTTTAATAATTTTTCAGGTAACCTGTATATTCTTTCATACTCCAAAGTAATTCCAATTTCATGCCAAAGAAAATCACTTAACTTTTTTGAGAAAAGATCCTGGTTTTATTTAAGATCTTCCAGAGAAGGGTAGATGCTGCAGTAGTATAAGTTAATAGGAGGAACTATAAATGAATTTTTTTGTGACACTGGGGGCTCTTCTAAGAGTTCATTTTGATAAGCATTTAGCAAATCATGCTTATGTAAAGCTATCTGTTCAAAAATTTCCTCCTGGATACAACTGCTCCAAATTACACATATCTGATTTATACTAATATAGGCTAAGACAAATGATCACTGTGCAACTGCTGGGAATTAAGTTAATTCTGATTATTTTGCTATAGGTTCTTGGCTATTGCAGGCTTCTGATTGAGCTCTCAGACAGTTTGCCTTCCAGACAATCGCCTGGATGAGATTTTGGGGGCAGGTGTTAACTGTGAAAACTTACTTAGTATTAAGCTTGTCTGTTGCTACCGACTTTTACAATACTTTTGTATTTTTTTTTTTCTGGTCATTGTCCTTTACAAAAGACCTAATTGAAAATATCTGTCAAATCATGTCTCTGGTTTCCCTCTTCTTCCCCCGCTCCCCCCTCTTAATTGGGCACGTATTGTATTTGTGTGGGAAGGAAGGAGGCTCTATAGCAGTATGGCAATATTGCTGGGAAAGGAACATTAAAATGGATAAAGGGATTTCCTAGTGGTATAAATACCTGCACACGACCTCCCTGTGCTCTGGAGCCCTCCTGTATATGCATATGCAGGTAAAAAGCCTGGAATAGAGTTTGAGCTGCCGTTAATTGCGCAGGATCTGCTCTGTCAGAAAACAGGGGACAAGCGGCTCTCTTGCCTCTTGGAGGGTATGAGTTGCCAAGCATTTACTTCATCTGACACCTTTGTGCCCCTGAATTCTGACTCTTCTCCCTCCCTGCCTCTGATAATGCATCACAGCGCCGCAGAGTGCCTGCATGTTTCTAACCATGCCACCAATGTTGTATCTACAGGTACTTTTTCAAAATAATCTTGCTCTCAGTAACTCTCCTTTGTGATGCTTTTGGATGATATGCGTTCATCAAGTTCTGCAATATTTCAAGGGTTTGGTATCAGTGTTATGTGTGATTGGGACTGCGTTAGGTAGAAGCAATTTCACAAAACTCTGCATAGGAGTGAATAAGAGAAATCACAAATGTTTGTGTTTTAGCTAAATATGTCTCTAAGTTTGTTACAAGATTAGGTTCAAATATGCAGCCAGTGCACTAATTTAGAACAGGTTCGAGCACTGTCACAGTTGCTATGGCTGTAGAGTCTTCAATGAGAAGTGTCATGTAAATTAATTGAAAGTTTGTTTATTTTGTAACCACAATTTAAAATACCATAAATTACTTTAAATAGGAAATATATTTAGAAGAGCTCATGTCTAAATATCACTTGGGGAAGCTTTAAAAAAGGGAAAACATTGCTTTTCAAGGCATATTGCATACTGAATGAAGATAAGATTTAAGGGGGATGTTCAAAATTGGTAGTAGAAGCTTGTCAATATTTTTGAATTTTGTATGTTTGTGTATATAATCCAATTAGATGCATTGAAATACTAGGCCTGTAATCACTGAACTATCTTGAGAGAGAGAAATAGAGTTTTGTTGCAGCCTTAATAATGCAGAAGTGGGATTCTGGAACACAGGAATTGTTGATGGAAAGGTTTCAAGGACAGAAGAAGAAATAGTTTGATTTACTTCAAATGTCATTAAGGTGAGAATTTTATATGGAGTCTTAATAAGAAAGTAGACTTCTCCTGAAATGCATTGGTAATAAAACATTTTAATGAAAAGAAAAACATGTAAGTAGTGAAAACTGATCATTGGTAATAGATAACAGGATCTTATACATTAAGCAGGAGGCTCCAAATATCCTAATATGGCTGTTGGTTAGCAATAGTGATAGGGAATAGGAGAATTTAAATTTTGTATGAGGTCTAATTTATGTATCTGTATCACAGTAGTTTTCTAGATTCATCTGACTTGTAACAAAACCTACATGGTGACAGCCAGCCAGCCAAAAGCATTTGCTTTGCCTGCTTCAGGTTTGGGGTTTGCTGTTTTGTATCTGCCTCCCAAGGACAGATGACCCTGCAGTCCAGGGAAATTTTGATTGCAGGACCACATCTAGAAGATGACCTTGTAAAAACAGGGTCAAACCCTGGGACAAAATGACCCTGTGAAAGCAGTGACAGAGGGTGATAACTATAATGAGTAAAGGTTTACAAATTTCATACATAGATTCAGAAATTGTAATGAACAATGCTCTTCTGGTGAAAGCATGCAAGGAGAATTTGCGCACAACAGAACAGTGCAAGAATTTTGAATGACAACTTATTTTAAATGTCAGTGTTTTAAAAAAACTTATATAGCAATTTTGCATCACAAAAAAGCGAATATGCTTATTTTCAAATACTGTGCCATATAATTCAGCTGATGCTTTGCAGTATCCTCAACATTTTAATTGTTATTATTTAATTTTAATAGGATCATCCTCACTATTTAATTTTAAATCTTTATTAGCAAATTGAAAATTATATTTTCATCCATAAAAATAACAGTCCATGGATTATGTAATAATAGAAAAAAAAAATCAGTAAACGCTCAGAACTGATCTCAACAGAAAAGTTGCGTCGTTCTAGATGCATTAACACAGTCTTTATTTTCAGTGCATTTATATTAGTATAAGCATGTTTGTCTTAGTAGATTTTACATCTGTATATGTAAACAGGATGTGTTAGTGTGGTAAAAAGCAGAGATTCTAATCCCTAATTAATTATACTGTTTTGAGCAGCTGGAATTTGTTCTCTAAAATGCAGTTTTACGTATCTGAATGTTCATGAACATTAATTTTTAATATTATATTTTATAGCAGTTGTTAGAGGGGACAGTACGTGGATTTTTATTCCTAATTGTATATGAGAAAGAGCCATAGATCTTATTTGACATTCAGAAAAAAATGGTCTCATTCTTCAGGCCCTGGCAATTACTGAGCACAGATCTGAAATGCCCCTGTGAAAACACAAGAGAGAAATCAATTGTGCGTTTGCTGGTGCTGGAAAACGTTTATTTAGGCCTAACAATTTAGAGAAGCCCAGAATCTACTGTCCTGTTTCTCTGCCACTTTGCCAAAGCACTCTCAAATGGTTTTTTTGTGGCTTGACACTTCAAAAATTGTGACTTCTGGATGCCTCAAAGGAAATGTCCCAAACTGCTGCCTTTGGAAACTCACGTCTTAGACGTGCATAAAATATTGCCTTCCTTGCTGCCTTCATTCGCTGTGGGGTTTGCACAACAGTGAAGGCAAGCAATTTTCTGAGAACATGGAACTGGTTTTTACATAAGATTGAACGAAACAGCATGTGGAAGTTGTGTGAGGAGACAAACCAGCCTCCTCCTTGAGAGTTCAGTGCTTCCCTTGCTTAGCAATACATGCAATCTGGGCTACGCCCGTGGATTATATTCAAAACAATGCCTCTAGACCACAGTATGACTGTTTCTGGTCTTGGCTCAGAAGGTATCTCGCTATTTATACTGGCAGTTTTGCCTGCTGTGACCTGGCCAGCTGTCTGGACTTCCAGCAGTGTTACCTGATGGTTATGGCCCAGAGTTAAATGCTTACTGATTGCACACTGCAACTGCACAAGGGCACTGTTTGCCTCTGAATTTAAAGGCTCTGTCTTGAATCCCCACATGTTTTCTTACCAGTCCCCTCTGTTTTTGTTTTTGGTCCAAACTCCTATATTCCTGTGTATTTGCTTTGCCATGACAACACTGGGACATGCCTTGGCAGGTCTTCATTACTCTGTGCCCTCCTGTCATTATGGAAACCAGCCCTCTACCTACGGGGTGATGGCAGGTAAGAGACCAACCCTCAACTGGGTGAGCTATTAACATGTTGATTTTACTCAGTTTTCCTTCAGAGGGACCAATCCAAGCCAATTGTTTAAAGAAGATGGGATTTGGATTAAGGCACTAGAAAAAGGGTTAGGAAATTAGGGGTCAGCGTTTCCCAAAACCTCTGCATCCCTTGTGAAATCCCTCTCTCTAAAAGACTGAGAGAGTGCTGCTCCTTTTGCTAATCTATGTCCACATTCCCTGGTGACAATCACTTTTTGAGGGACCAGGGATGACCTACCCAATATACCTGCGTATTATCACTTCCTGGGCTGACAAAGCTCTGGCTGAAGATAGAAAATAAAATCATGGCATAATGCGAGGATAGCTGAATTCAGCAGGCAGATCACACAGATGATCATGGATTTTTACCTCATAAATATATGTTAGCGTTCTGCTTGGTTTTGTATGCGCCAGGCTCAGTAAGAAAGAGGAACTGTTATTCTGTGTGAGTCCAAGTAGCAGTCAATGAGATAATGACATGAACCAAATTAACACAACTCCCAGGAGATAACCGTGATTTTGAAATAATCCAAAATCAGAGTTTTATTTCACTTAAGAATGAAGGAAATATTAAATTAGTCATCTTAGAATGATATATCTGCATAGGGACAGAGCGTAGACTTTCTTTATGGTGTGCAAATGTCCAAATGCCCCTTTTACATTGTGCATTTATGTGCCTGTTGCAAACATTCCTGGCATTGTTCAGATCCCCGGGAAAAGTTAACAGATATTAAACAAAATGTATTGCTCACAAGTTCATTTTCTTGCATTCCAGAGTAAATGCTTCTTTATTCTTCTCCTTTCTTCTTTTTACCCTTTTTTTTTTTTATTTTATTTTTAGGCATCAAGCCTTCGACTCCAGAGATGCTATCAGCAAGTCTCTCACAGACACGCCTCTTACAGACGTGCAGCATGCCCCATCCCAATGTGGTAAACAGTGTCAGCACCTTGCAAAGCAAGTCCTCCTCTTTTTAAGTGTTTTTCTTTTTCCTTTGAGAATTTCTTTTGGGTTTTTTTTGTTTATTTGTTTGTTTGGTTGGGGTTTTTTTGTTATCCCATGTGCAGTGTATAAAGCAATCCTATGGGGTTAAAACCTCCAACACTGATGAGAGCATTCAGAGTGGTGAAGACAATCCTAAACCTAATAAATGGAGGAAGCAGTGGGAGGTTAATGAAGTTCTGAGTTGTTCTACAAAGTTTTATGTAAATTAGAAAATTGGGAAGGATGTCCTGAGAACCTGGAATTCACTGGCTGCTCCAGATACACTGCAGAGTGTTGATATTTCTCCAGTGACTCCCCCCACCTCTCCTTTAGGTCACCCTTTACTCTTAACTAAATCTCTTTGTTAAGTCTGATATTTGTGAACAAAAGGTGATATAAGTTAGTTCTGTTTTGTCCTTGAGTAGTTTTTATTAAGCCAGAAAGATCACTCTGAATGTGTTCTGGGTTTGGGTGTTTTGGGTTTTTTTTCCCCTTACACGGCTCTTACTGTGTACTTTCCTCAAAGAAATTTTATGCTGAAGCTAAGCCAAGGTAGTATCCCATATGAGCATCACATGTTATTTACATGGAAATATTTTTTGTACCAGAAAGTAGACTGGCAAGTTTTAGGTGATTCAAAATGACATAGATCCATCAACCTTGATGTGCAACTTAATTCCAGCTTAGACTCTGGATTTTATTTATTTAGGTTTGGACTATTTGCCGTCTTAGTTAAGTGCTTCCGTTTACTCAGTAATAGGATGGCTGTGGCTGGTGAGAGTGGCTGTCGATTGGTTTTCATGTGTTGAGACAAGAAAGGGACCGTATCTCCTAGGAGTTCCTCACCCTTGGATACTTCTATATCCTGTATAATGAATATTACAGGCATGGAAGTGAAAGGAGGTTTTTATTGTGTAGTGGTAGAGAATAACTGTACTGGGTTTTCTCTTTGGTGCTGCTCAGGTAGTCTGACCCCTTGCCTTTATAAATTCCCGGAGCACGCCCTGAGTGCCAGCTCCTGTGCCCTGGGCCACGGCTTCACGCCCATGCACCAGTCCCTCCTCCCAGAGGATCCCACCACCACAGACTTCAAGCAGGAGTTCCGCAGGAAAAGCAAGTCTGTTGAAGACCCTGTCAACATGGACTCCCCTGAAATCAGGGAACTGGAGAAATTTGCTAACGAATTTAAGCTGCGGAGGATTAAGCTGGGTATGTGCTTTATGTCCAGGAACAAAAGGCTGAAAAATTCCAGTGAAAGCCCAATTATTTCTGAGTGTTTTATAGTCTGGCCTCTTCGGTTGCCTGATCATAACTCTAATCCTGCCTTACACTGCCAAACTTTCTCCATTCCTAGAAGACTTGCATGGAATTAATGAACTTCAGCTTTTTGCAACTTGGTATGCAGAAAGGGACTTTAAACTTTCCTGCCCTTAAATTATTTGTCTCAAGTGCTGAGAAAATTATTGCTGTTCAGTAAATTACATTCAGTAGCAGATGCAATATTTTGCACAGCTCCAAATTATCTGCAGCTTGGGGCAGCACATGCTGTAACCTCTCATACCCATCCTCTTCCCCACGAAGAGTTTCATCTGAGGTTGTGTCATTTCAGTGACATCCATGGGAAATCTTTCACACAAGTAGGAAGCTTCTCTTCCTGATTTATTTTCTTGTGCCAAGACACAGGTACAGCAGTTGCTGATATTTTTGTTGCTGTCTTATAACTACTGGGATTTATGAGAGATGGATTGCATTTGAAAGTCTCCAGTGAGCTACTTGTCTTTCACTGGCCAGTCTTAGCTGAGGACAAAGGTGGACTGAGCCCTGTCTTTCTCACCTGTAGGAAATAGAGGTACCTTGCAATGTAAAAGCCTGTCTCACCCTTGTTTGAACTGTACTGAAAGAAAAAAATAACACCCAGCACTGCAGATTCCAGCCCACTTATGAATCCTGAGTACTCTGATGAGTTGCAATTTTGTCATTATCACTTATTACATTAGAATCATAGGAAATCCTTCTAGTTTTATAAATCTAAGAAAGTTATAATGTGTTTAGAGGTATTTATGCTCTACCTCAGCAGCTAGAAAGATAGAGTAAAGCTAGTCTAAACTGAAATAAAAGTAATCAGGGTTTAAAAATTTTTGGAACCTGGTCAATTTTCCTGTATACCACGTATTTGATGTCAGCCATAGCAATGGAAAGTGTTTGGTAGGCCACATATTGTTAATCACTGCATCTTCATCCTCAGTTTTTGAGGGAACAAAGCTCCCTTTATTGCAATCAAATGACGAGGAGCCTGGGATAAGTGGTCTAATGGGAGAAATGCAATGTGCACAGGAAAACTAATCTGAGGTTGAGCTTTACAAGGGTAGACAGAATTAATATGGGCTGTGGCTCTGACACTGAGAGACATGGAGTCAGTGCAGTCAAAATGGGGTTAAAAAGTTGCTTCGTGAGACATTCAGCATCTAAAGAGATTCTTCCTGTTCTGGCACAGAGGCAGAAAGGGAGGGTCATGATCCAGCCTCCTGAACACGGCAGAGACACACTCGGGGCACTGATACAAAGTCAGTGTCTACGTGGAAACTGCAGCGTTTCTCTGATCAACTTAGTTTTTGCAACGAATAACAAGAGTTTGGTGGTGCCACTAGGGATTAGTTTATTGCTGTTGCATCATCTAGAGAGATACTAGGTGTCAGAATCTTTCTCAAATCCCTAACCTTGGAGTGTAAAATTCCACTGACACCAGCAAGAGAATGAACGTGTTTCTGAGGTGAATGAGCTCAGTCGGCCGCAGATACCTCTGGAAAATGCCCATCCTGAAGGCACTGCAGGCACACACCATTCGCAAGAGTCAGAAGGAAATGGCTAAGATTTCACGAAAGCTTCAAACTTCCTTTTTTCCCTTTGTTTTTGACAGGTTATACGCAGACCAATGTTGGAGAAGCACTGGCGGCTGTGCACGGCTCTGAGTTCAGCCAAACAACTATTTGCAGGTTTGAAAACTTGCAGCTGAGTTTCAAGAATGCCTGCAAGCTGAAATCCATACTGTCCAAGTGGCTGGAGGAAGCAGAACAAGTAGGAGGTAGAGAATTGAAATCCTCTAAATGTTGATTTGCATTTGAACCAGAATGCCACATGTATGCTCAAGGACTAGTACGTGTCTTCCATAGACTAAAGTTTTTTGTTTTACCAGCTGTAGATATTAAGGTGGGCTTGTATTAAATTTTAATTATCTTTTTTTGGGGGTGAGCAAGGAGGGGCAAACTGAATTGCATGGCGGGTACAGAATAGCAGAAACATCACTTGGACTGCCAGGAACAATTTCTTTCAGTCCCATCCCAGCAAGCTAGCTCAAGTCTTGTAGCATTAGGTCTGAGCTGTTATTGGGATCTGCAGAACATCTGTCCCCCCTTTAGCAGCAGGGACTTTTCACTAGAAAAAGTGTCTTCCTTCTGACCTCTGGCATATAAAGTATGGCCGTGGGGAAAATGATTTGAGTTCAGCTGTTAGCAGCAGTCTTTAAACCCTGAAGAAGAATAGCGTGGCATTAGAGTTTTCACTTGTGACATTTTTGCTGCTAGAAAATGCCCTTCCTTTTGCCCAGTTAATTTCCAGTTGCAGGAGGAGTCATGGGGTTCACTTGGCAAAGAGTACTTTAGGACAGGCTGGCTGACTTAAAAGAAATGGTTACCTTAAAGAACAGACTTTTCTGGGGGTGAATTGTGATGCTGCTTCAGAGAGCCTGGAGGGGACAGCGAAAGCACGACCACTGGGCAGCACTCACTGAACATGGGAACAAAAGGGCAGGTGATCTTAATGCTACTTTTTGGATTTGGCATTGTATTCAACAGCAGGGAACGTCGCTATTCTGCCACACACTTCATTTTCCTTTGAACCAAATGTAGAAAGCTCCCTTCCCCTGTCACTGTGCTAGAAACCAGAGGCTCCCCTCCTCCATATGGCAGGAATCGCTTGGAGAGGGGCTGTGTTGGGTGGGAGCTGCTGACTGCCTGAGGCAGGACCGTGTTTGCAGACAGTGGCCTCTGACAAGAGAGGGGGGACTTGTCCATCAGAAGGTGGGGCGGACAAGGCAGATGAATAAATGGGGTTGGGGGCCAAAGCTGTGTTTCTGAAGGAGGATGAGATAGCCAAGGGGTAAGGAAATGGACTCCGTGTCCCCAGGCTGTAGCCTGCAGGGCGGGAGGAGCAAGGTGTGTGGAGGAAGGGACAGAAGCACAGCTCCACGGGTGTACAGGCACAGAGCTAGTGCTGCTTGCAGCTCTGGTGCCACACAGTTTTTGCTTATAACCATTTACACCTGGAAGTAAAGCAATTATTGACCACCCCAAAGAAAGAACAGATCCTACGTGCGATGCTCCTCTTATTCAGCAGCATTGTCTGTCATGCTTTTTGCTCTCTTCAAAGACACTGGCTATTTTTTTGGAGATGATTCTGCTTGTTTTCCATTCCCCATAGAATGTAACTGCCAGGTTTTGTTTTGTTTTGTTTGTTTGTTTGTTTTAATACAGCTTTATACAATGAAAAAGTCGGAGTGAATGAGCGGAAGAGGAAACGCAGAACCACCATAAGGTAATAAATATTTAGGGCTTTACAGGTTAGAAACCACTTTGTCTAAGGTGCTTCTTTTTCTTCTGTTCAAAATTGAAGTGCTATTTTCCATTCATGAATATCTGCATTTAGTGCTTCTAAAAGTTTCAGTACTTGGAAACATGCTAGTGGAAAATAACAGCATAACCCTCCAGACCCCAAATTATTCCAGTTATTTTTCACAATCCAAGACTTTTTTTCTTCAACAACACACTTAAATATGAAAAGATATTTTATTCCAGTTCTGTCAAAATTTTATTATATCTATATAGTAAGTTATCAGGGCACCCTTGTTTTCATTTTGGGAGATTCTACAATAATAAATAAACATATAAATTTTGAGATAATAAAAAACCCATGTAAATTTGCCAGAGAATTGAGTTCTGGTGTTTTTAACAGCTGTTGATAGAATCACTCCTCATATTAGGCATTTTTAAATTATTCCTGCTTTTACATCTAATCCCATTGCAATGGGAGCATCAAATAGATCAGATTGTCAAGGGCACAGATAATTCAGGACCAAACCCCACATAGTAAGAAAATATTATTCCTTTGAAGGCATATAGGACTTCAGTTTGAAGACATGAAACTAATCAGGGAAATGGGCTTTATCTGAACTCTGTAGTCTTAGTCTTAGCCATTCTTAATGGATGTTTGAAGGCAAACTAATAATAAAACAGAAGTCCCAATAACTAAATTAGATTATTCATACCCAGATTAAAAACTACTTAATTTGAGTTTGTGGGAGTTATTTTATGATATACTTTGCTTGAAGCCTAAGAAGCTGTTAGTCAAAAATAATGATGTTTCTGTACTTCTGTGTGTGAGGAACACCATGCTATTAATTAGCTAGTTTTGGTAACATCAGTAAATATTGCAAAATTGACCTGTCCATGAAAGACCAACAGCATAACACAGATGATGTCATGAAATGACTAGAACTCCAGCAGACACTGTGTGTATTCCTGTAGCACAAATACCTTACCTGCACCTCACTTCCAGAATAAAGCAGGAAGTGCCCTCTTGTGTCCAAAGAAATTACAGCTGCTGCTGAAGCTGTTCAGGATGGATCCCTGTGGCACAAAAACATGCCACAGATGCTCCGTGTTTTCTGAGAATACGTGAGAGAAATGGAAAGCAAATTCTATCTGCAAATAAGAAAAATTAATAGCATTAATTATTCTGTTTAGTGAACCACTCAACTTTGGCCACCGCTGACTCTGAGGAATAGATTAAGGGAGACTTTTGGAAAATGTGGTGTTTGCTAAAACAGAAAAAGAGGAAACAAACCAAGTCACTGCCTTCAGTACTGTTCTTTGACTCTTCTCCTGAATTCATGGTGAAAGCCTGACTGTGCAGAATAGTTTCTAAAGGTGAAATTTTATCCCTTTATCCAGTATTGCTGCCAAGGAAGCCCTAGAGAGGCACTTTGGAGAACAAAGTAAACCTTCTTCCCAGGAGATTATGAGGATGGCTGAGGGGCTCAATCTTGAGAAAGAAGTTGTAAGAGTTTGGTTTTGCAACAGAAGACAAAGGGAAAAAAGAGTGAAGACAAGTTTACATCAGAACACCTTTAGTCCTATTATCAAGGAGCATCACGAGTGCCGGTAAAGCTTTTCCATGTATAGGTGTGGATTTCTGTTTTGCTTTTTATAAATATTGTAAATATTATGTTGTTAAAAAAAAAAAGAGAGAAAAATTAGTAAACTACTTGTTTCTCTTACAAGCTAGTCAGCTTCAGATGCAGTGTGTTGTGGAAGACACAATTTTAATGTAAAATGTTGGAAAGAAATTAAACCCTACAAAGCATATTTAAAGCCATAATTGCAGTCATTACTTATGGCAGGGTAAGTTTACTAGTCCAGAAATGTCAACACTGTTCCTACTGTTTGCTTTGTCTCACCATAACATTTCACTGCCTTAAAAGGGTGCCAAGTAGAAGTGACTTTTTTAATGCTTCTTATCAAAGATAATTCTTGCTAATTTGTTATATGCCTTGAAGTTTGGTTTGGATAGGTTTAGGTATAAAAATGAGAATACAAAATTTACCTTACCTTAAGACTTTGTGACCCGAGGGGAAAAAATTAATTATCAGGTGTTTTATTACACTGGGCTTTCTCTGTGTTGTACTTTTTTCTGATAAAAACCATGTGTGGACATACTTACACCAGAGATAGTGTGCTAAGCAGCCCTTGCAGTTTGAAATAAGCATCCACACAAAGCATTTACTGCACTGCACGTTCCTGCTCTCTTACACCCCACTAATTGAAAATAATCCCGTATTTGTCATCCTCTAGCCTAGAGATAATCAGGGGAAAAAACACCAGTACCAGAGCTCCACCTATCCGACAGGCACTGAGAAAACTGAATTAATGGCTGTAGCACTCACCAGGGATAGATTATCCAGCTATCTCATCAGCCCTGCTCATTGTTACTGGAATTAGCCCATTACCATATATGTACTTTTGACTGTTTTCCCAGGACTGAAATTAAGTGAGTACATGCGAGTAGTACGGGCCAGATACGTTTTATTCTTCCATAAAACAGACCTGATGATTTAGAAAACATCTAGATAATAGGCCCACAGAAAGCAAAAGGAGTTTAATGTTCAAGACCACTTAGAAGCAGCGTGTACAAGTTAAGTGCTCGCTCTCTAGTGTACATTAAATTATCTCTGATACTTATTACAGTGACCACAGGCCTATTCAGCTATGGAAATCAGGCTCCTGGATTTTAAAAAAATACATTTTTATGCATGAATGCACCAGATAATTTAGAGGAAAATCTCAATTTAGTAGCTCAAAAGGGAGAAATTGTGCTATGTACTGTCTTCAGGCTGTTCTCCTCATGAGCATAGCTCACCCACTGCAGCAGAGAAATGCCAGGCTCTAGACTTTATCCACCACGTGTAACAACAGAACATGGACTTCCCCAAAAGGCTGAAGGATAAATACAGTTGAGAAGATTAGCACTCAGCAAAGGTGGTGGCATGAATTCGTGTACCTTTCACGTTATGTGATCTAATGTTAAGTATGTTGAAAATACTTTCTGATATATCTAAACTTTATTTATATTCTGAATTATTTTCTTAATTATAAAAGGCCTCTTAGAAAATCTCTAAGGCTGTATTTCCCAAACTCCTTATCCAATAAAGTATTCTTATGCATTTGACACTCCAGGGAGTGGTTTGTAGTTCTGTTTTGGTGACATTTTCCTCTATTTAGCTGTGTATCATGTTGAGGTGCTTATGCATTTTAGCCTGCTGTAATAGTTAATTCAAGAGCAGCCTTACCATAACACTGTGGTTTCTTGCCCTACAAAAAGTCTCACAAGTGAAGGCTAATTGCAGAAAGAGAGCCAAAGAAAATGAAAGGTGACATATAATGCCATTTTCTTGCAAAAGAATGACAAAAAGCCAAGTGGGGGAAGCAGCCACCATTTAAACACATGTAGCTGTTGCCACGGAGATATAAATAAATTAGAGCAGGATTGTTGCAAGAAGACATGGTGGATGGAATCAATTTCAACTGCTGCAGGCTGCAACCATTACAGAAAGTGGCAATGCTTTTTTTTCTATAGGAGCAATTAATTGCCATCAATCACTCTTGATTGGGGGTAAAAAACACCCACCCTAGACAAGATTTCTGAGGGGTAGCTTTATAAACCTGCAAGAGTTTAGTTGGCCATTCAACTAAGATGGGCCATATTATTTCTCTTTGAGGTATTTGTGGTAGGGTGCTTTTTTTTCCTGCTCTTTTTTTTCTGATTGGAAGAGTATTTGGGGAGAAGGTGTCATCTGTTCTCATCATGTTCTCATTGTTTTCCTGGGCATTACTCCAGGGCACTTGTGGAGCAGGATTTTGGGTGAGGACCTTGGTCTGCCCCAGTCGAGCCGTTCTTAGGTGTGTGCACAACTGTCTGGCTGTTCTTAGATGGAGGATTTCAGTTTCTATTAAGGTTTTAGGAAGGATAAAGGAGTTTAAGGATTGAGTGGTTATGGGAGTTTTAGTCAGCTAACAGTGATTTTAAAAGAATTTTTTACTAAGTAGGGGATGCAATTTTGCTATAGACAGCTACAACATACTAACTAACTGAAAAAAAACATAAGCAAAACTACAACACTTCTCAGTCTGTTACCGACAGATTTTTATACAGACTAAAGCTGCAGGATCTAAAATGTAACTTTTAACAGATTGATACTGATAGTAGCTCTAGTTCAGCAGTTCTAATGACTCAAAAAATCAATGCCTTTATTCCTGTTTGTCAAAGACTCACAAAGAACTCATAATAGGATTATGCCCAATTTTGACAGTTATTAAAAGGATGAAGTGCACACCTCATTCAGAAAGGACATAAGCCTCGGTGTTCAACCAAACTACAATCAGTAACTTTCTATATCTATCTTCATGTTATGATTTCTCCTTCAATGCTTAAGAGCAGTACTTGGGCACCCAGTTACAGACAAGGGAATGCAAACTTGAACAAGTCTTTACTGAATGTTGAGTTTAAGACAAAGGGCCAAGAGCAACTGCTACAAAATTTATGGTGCTTTATAGCTCAGGTTAAAGGAATAATTATCAGAGCTCACAGGATTACAAAGAAAGCCTGCTAAGGGACAGATGTGTAAGACTAACCCTACAGAGGACAAAGTCATTGTGGAATAAAAAGCCTTTTATTAGATTTTTACAAAATAACTGGTAAAAAAATTCACCTTGTATTGGATATATGAAATATATTAACTTACACATTCCTACTCACTACCTGACAGGTTCATAGTTTGTCCATTATTTCCTTGAAAGAGAAAGAACACTTGCATTTCCATGCCCAAAACTGGAGGAAGGCTTTCGTATGAATTTTCTTTCTCTCCTGACTTCAATCCTGAACAGCAGGTGGTGTGACAACAGTAGACTCTGCGAGGTTTCCTGATACAGTTTCTCTAGCAGCAAAGTCTCTATGTGAAATTTGTCCCCCAATTATCCTGGTTTTGCTATTGGGAGGTATTTTACTTTTCTCTTTTTAAAGCCAAGATGATTGTTGTTTCTGTTCAATGAACAGCCCCTCTAAACCAGCACAACTGAGGGGCAAATACTGTCCAGCAGAATCAGGGCTGAGGAATATCACACCATCTGGGAAGTCATAACTGGGAACTGCATTCTCAGGCTTTGTCATCTATTTCAAGTATCAACAGTTCTTATTTCATTAGCACAATGCATATTCCACTTAAAGCTAAAATCATGTTGATGCAGCTCAGAGACCATAGGAAAACCGTCATGGAACCAGAACACTTTTATTATAGTGTTTTGACAAGTAATTATCATTTAGGATCCAAAAGTGTTCTCAAAACTAAAACTTAGATTTAGCTTATCAATGTGATCAATTGCATTTTAGCAAACAATACAGTTATGCACAGTTATCTTCCATTAAGAAATACTGTAAAATATATACAAATGTTGCTTCAGGCAAATAAATGTTCTTTTTGCAAGTGCACAGGTTGCATTTTTGAACAAGTGCATTTCTCGACTTCAGCACTGAGTCCCATCAAGTGTAACAGAGGTCTCACAACAGTATTTTGTGAAACCATCTTAATTACAAGTTTACTCACCTCTCAAAAACTCATTCTGAAAGAAAATCACAAAGATACAAGATTTATATACATAAAGGCACAGCAATTCTGTTGAAACCAGCTATGTTACAGTACAATAGAGTTCAATCAGTGCCTTTCATGCAATGAAGTTCACTAATAAATGTAAATCCTCTTCCAGAAAATTTAACTGCACAAGGAGTGTATCCTTCCCTTCCGGTAAGAACAACAGCTATTATTTAATCAACTCAGAAGTTGCTACAGAAATTTGAAACAATTATATAAAATGCTTTTTCCTTCTGCCTAAATTTGCTAGACTTTCATGGCTATTTTTCATGAAAAAAATAGTTTCCAACTAAGATCAAAGGTCAAGTTTCATTTGTGCTAAAATGACAGACTAAGAATGTTTCTATAGCGATAATTTTATAAAAATGATAAACCTTACATAGGTGCTGTCCTAGGAGGTGGCATCACCAGCCATAGAATAGCCAGTTCTAGAGAGAAATCAGGAACTGAGATAGAAGAAAATTTTTAATTCAGAGGACAGATTTGGATTGGGTATACATGAATTTATCATTAGACCTATACCCCTGGTTGGTCCAGAGTCAAAGAGACTCCATGCAGTGAACATATCAAATGTACTTTCCTCTGTAAATTGATTTATTTTCCCCTTCTCCTTCCTCCAGTACCAACTTCAAGTTGTCACTTCTGAAGCTTCAGAGTTTTCCTAGAAATCAGTTGCATTGAAAGAGTATTTGCACTTTGTATATCCGTCTACAGCTAAATAGTTAGCTTGACATTGCCATCCATCTAATCAACTCCCAAAGCTTTGAGCTGTCGTTCAATCTCTTCATCTGATATGGTGGCAGCTTTTGATGTTGATGCAGATGGTAAACCTCTGGCAGCTGATGGAGCTTTGGCCATCTAGAAGAAGACAGAAGCTTTTAGTCAGAACAGTACATATTAAGACAAGGTGTCCTTTAGAATAAAAGGATGCTCTAATAAACTATTTAAAAACCACATGAACTGAGTAAAAATAGCCATACCTTGCCAGAGATTTCAATTCCAATCTCATCAAGCACTTGATTAACAATATCTTGGCTTTCTTCCTCTTCATCAGAAGCATCAAAAATATCATCCAGAGTGTCATTAACTTAGAAGAAAGAAAAAAATATCCACATTAAGCAAAACCTAACTAACATAAACTAGTACCATCTTTCTCCCCTCCTAAAACATAGTACTACCACTGTATAGCAGTAATACCACTGGTAGTACCACTCCCAGTAGTAACACCACTGTGTAAGATACCAACAGGAAGCACCTGGATGTTGGCGAGGCTTTCTTACCTCTGCCTTGCAAAGCCTGTGAGCACAGCCAGAGAAACAACAGGGTAAAGCATGACTGCATTTATAAAAGTATTTAGTTTCACCAAAACAGTTTATCTGCTCTATATTCCCCCCCACCAGATTTGAACATTTCTGAAAAACATTTTCCTCTTCTTCCTCCAAGTAAGTTGCAAAGGTGTTAACTACTCAAGATAACTTTTCTGTGCAGTTGAGGTTTTCACATCTTGGTCAACAGTACTGGTTTGAGTCCATGCCACTTAGTATGACCAACACAGTGGCAGGGATTAGGATAGGGAGGAGGCTGTGCTAGCAACACCAGGAAGTTTGGTATTATTTAGGTGACAGTGGACACATGCACCCAGGAACAAGAAACTTGCTGCCTCCCCAAGAAGTTGTCTTGTGGCTTAAAATAAAAAAAAAAAAAAAGGACAAAACCATACCGTACCACCATGTTTGTGAAGCTGAGACTATCAATAATATCTAATTGTATCTAGTCACAGAAGAAAAAGCCCATGTAGAACTATTAGCTACAGAAAAGCCAAATTTTCAAGTCCCCCCACCAGTTATTCAAACAAGATTTTGAACTGGTTTCAAACACTCTTCCCTTCCAGTATGTTCTTGCTAAAAGTATGATGAATGTTTTGCAGGAAGATGGGAGGGAATGGATCCTAGATTTAACACCTAGAGCTTCTAAAAATACTAAGGCTCTGTCTCACTGCTCAGACATACATTGTTTTGTTTGCTGTTCAATTTTGCTGTCAGTCTCATTAACTATAGAAATAAAACTTCAAGCATCAATGTTTCCAGACTGGCCCTACACTTCCAAAGGCAGCTAGGTGTTCCCTACAGTGCAGAACTTACTCATTTCTTCAGTCATTTCCATCTTCATGTTTTCCTTCTGGAAATTCTGCATAGTTTGTAGTGTCTTTTGTGGATCCATTTTCTTATTAACTGCTTGCATTGTCTGTTAATATGGAAAAAAACCCTCTTAATCATCCAGTGAGACATTATGAAATACCAATATATTCATTAGGAAGGAATAAGAGTTTTCTAACAAAAACACTTTAGTTCAAATTTCTCTTTCCTTGTCTCTTTACATCCCAGGACAGCTGCAGATACATGACAGATCAATAGAACAGTCTGCATCTAGTAAGAAATATCACCATGTACTACCCTAATAGATACACTTTTAAATGTCTGCATCTTTCTTGCACCATGACCCTCTCCTGGCCTTTAGGAAAAATCATCTGATATGAATGAAAAGAATGGGAGAATATTTACTGACTTGAAGGCTACACACTTTAAGGAAGTAAATAGCTGCAGGTTCTAATTCAGAAAGGAACATTTCTTTTACCCACCACTAGAGGACAGGCTTTGAATTGTTTCTTTATGTTATACTTTAATGGAAAAATTACTCTTCTCTGAAAAGCAAATATTAAAGTGTTGAGAAGTACACACTAGCTTAGGGTGAACCTTTGTGATGGGGAGAGATCCTGCTGTGACAATGTAATAAACTCCACCAATTTTACTACAGGTAAGCAGCACTGCCTTTACAGGCACTGGTAGGTTACACTTTCCTCTTTCCTAAGAAGGAAGTCACTGTATCTCTCACAGGATATCAGAACATAAATATAGACATGAGCAATTGAAATGTAAAATTTAAACCATCTTTGAGAAGATAAGAGTTGGTTAATTAAAAGAGATGGTATCAAGCTACTGCAGCCACTACTGGCTTCACAGCAGGTCTTCTGCCTTCATGTGTGAGTTTGCTCAAAGAGCTAATGTATTATTCTTCTTCTGTTACTTGAATTTCAAAGACTCTTCATAGTCACATTATTTGAATTTAAACAGTTCTGCTGGACTTAGAGGGTTCTAATTCTTTAGAATTCTTTTACAAGAGTTACAGGTGGACATCAAAAATATCTGCACTGATGCAGTTTATATACCTTCAGAAAATACGAGCCAGATGCATGATTAACAGAAAGAGGTAACTTAAATGAACTTAGTACTATGTCCAAAGTTAGTGCCATACATGCTAAAAAGTATACTGGAAATATTTTGAAATCTCTGCATTTCTATATTTGCCTTGCTTGTTGAGGCAACTGATCCCATATATTTTTCATTGGTTTTGTGAGATAAACAATTAAGCTTCCCAGTTGATAAGGCAAAATATTGACTTTAAAAGCAACCAAAAGAATTTAAGGCCGCCCCCTCCAATAACATTACACAAACTAGTCCACAGGAGTACCTGCTGTGTTTCAAAAAACATAATTTTTCTGGATGCTGGGTAATTAACTTTTTTGTGAGGTTTTTTTTTGTTACTGACTTATCTTCATAACTAATCTAGTGACGCTTTGGTTTGGAGAAATTTAATCCAAGAGGTACCACAGCTAAAAACAAGTCAACCGTGTCATAATTACAAAGCGAGACCAACTTGTTCACATGAACACTGTGGGAATACTGAGGAAGCTGTTGGAGCTGATCAGTCAGACAAGTCCCCTATGTACGTTTGCTACAGAGCCACAGCTTTGTATCACTGAACCGCTGGTATTGGCATTGTTGTGTTTAACTGGCACCTCACTGGATCTAACCTGGACTGGGATAAAAGCACAACTTGGTTCTACAGTGATGTGCACTAATTCTGTTTCCTACACCTCAGGCTCAACAATCCTCCTTGCCAAAAGCAAAATCCCTCTTTATCAAATCAGGGAAATAGGGAAAAGTTCACAACTAACTCAGATGACTAAGATTTTTCACACTCTTTTACGAGATGAGATTTGTGGGAAACTTAATGCAATACTGTTTCCTTAGAGAGCACAGAGAGAATGACAGAGAACTCCAGATAAGATTTCTTTAGGAACTTAAGATCCAAAGCAATAACCTACTTCTTGCCCAAGCCATAAAGCTATTGTGACACACTGCCTTGATTTCTAGATGAAACATGCCCTACTTTTTCCCAATAACAACTCCTTGTGACAATACATACAGGCAAGACACTGTAGCAGCATAGTTTGGGGTTTTTTTAATGTACTAAAAAGAGTCCTTTCACTAGCATTAGTTTATTTTTACCATGTAAACATTTGACACATGTCTGACCTAAGAAAATATGCTTAAGTTAGGTGCTAAGAGGCTAGACTGACTAAACAAAAATTCAATACTATAAATCAAATTACATTTCTCTATTGTATCCTCAAGGCCATTTGGAGCAGTAAGTTTTAACCCTTCAATCCTCTTACACAAAATAACACAACTTATTTTTTTGCAACCATATGCTGCATTTTAGTGTAAAAGAATGTCTTGTAATGCCTTACTTTGGCTGTAGTTGACATAGCTCCTGCCATCTTCATCTGAGAGTTCATGACCTTTGTTTGAGTGGACATGGAAGTGACTTTAGAGCTGACAGCGTATGTCCGATTTTTCTGCTTCCGCAGCTGCACCAGCTGTTTGGCCAGCACTTTACAGGCTTCTTTGTTACCAGTCTTAGCCATTTTCTTTATTTCCAGTTCCTGTTAAAAAGGTGTAAGATTAATTCTACAGAATTTTTGTTCAAAGACTATAATTAAGCCTTAACACTAATAATTAAATTCCAAAGGTTAGCTATTGCTTGGATTTTTAAAGACATTTAAAGTTATATAAATAGTTCCTTCCTTTTCTACCAAGGCTATTTATGAGAATGAATATAATGCTGATATGATTTGACCACAAGAAAAAAAAACACAACAAAACTGAATTATAGTGTGGTAGCCCACAGTTCCCTCAGACTTCAACTTCTGCATGATGTCATATTCACTTATATGTGCACATCCAAGTCCATATCTGGATAGGGAGCAACACTTCAAAAAAAGCCCCAAAAAGTGAAGACACTCTTATGGCCAGTCAACTACTGGTGCCATGACTCTAACCATCTTTGATTTCCTGCATTCACAGGCAATCAAAACACATCTTTCAGGTAAGAAACAGGGAGCTCACAGGTTCTTTTCAACACTTTTTCAGCCTTGAATGAATCTCACAACTTCTTTGGGGAAGAATAAATAAAGTTAGATGAGCAATGATTATAGCCTGTTTACCCTCATAATTTAGACGGACTTAAATTAAAACATAATAAAAGTGGTATAATTTGTCTACAGCAAGTGCTTATACCATAAGAAAGACACTTCTGGTTTACAAAAAACCCCAAACCCCAATCTGTCAGTTCAAAGAAAAAAAACAAGCTATTTAGCCCAGAGGTACCAGGAAAGAGTCTGGCACAAATAATCTTGTCAGCTGGGATTCTTCAAAGTATGCCTTCTGATTTGTAACTTGATAATGTAAACTTTGCAACTACTTTTTCCTTTACAGCCTTTGTAAGGAGGTCTTGCCATAATAACTCAGTTTTTTGTACAGGCCTGTTCAAACATTTTGAGTTTTACTACTAAGTAAAAGCAGCCTTTAAAGACCAGGTTTCTCCTGTGATCCTTCAGAACATGCCCACTTCAGGAATGTAGTTGCTTCACTTTATGTGCACTGGTAATCCAGAAAACTGCATTTATAAGAAGATAAGAAAAGATAAATACTAATCACGAGGATATGCAAAAGAGTCACCTTTAAAGGCAAGTGTAAAGCGAGCCACTGCATTACCTTGACTAGTAAGAAAGATCATCTTTAAGTTTACTGCAGAGATGGCACTGGCACAAAATCTTCTCTGTAAATTCATAATTTCTAAAGGGTGTGTCAAACCCACTATTTTTAATCCCAGAAGGTAGAGCTTGGCAAATAAGCATGAGACTGGTCAAACACTAGAGGCCTGCAACAGAAGTAAAGCTACCCTCTGAAAGAAGCTCAGAGAGGCCACAAAACTGAATCTCTATAATATGCCCAGAATATTATCTCCTTTTTTTGTACCTGAAGTGTTGTGAAGGGTAGGAGGGATTAGTTTGCACACTAGCAAACACTAGTTTGTACCCCCTAGTTTTAACAGCAAATGTTTGAAAACAGGGATTTTCTCACCAAGGTGAAAGACCTACACAGCATTTCTATCTTCATTTTTCAAAGCAAAATACAAACCACACCAACCATTGCTAAATCACTGCAGATAATCAAGCTGCAGAAACGAAACCATACAAATAGATGACTTTTATTCTTAATTTAAAAGTATTGGGTAAATTTTAGGTACATTATTTGCTTCTGAGAGGTTTGAGGCAAGCTTACTGAAGTCAGTTATGTTCTTCTGGGAAAAAAACAATAATCAAAATTCATATAGTCATATCAGGTTACTGAACTGAAACAGAACTGTCTGCATACTTTGACATATTTTTACACTTAGAATTAATACAATTGGGTTTTCTCAGAGTAGTACCTCAAAGTTCAGGGAAGAAAAAGTCTTTCTTAACAAAGTACATAACGAAATGTCCTCAGATTGACTGTCAAGCCCTTGATCCTTCACCTGATCTGACAATGAAAATTAGATTTTATTGTACATTAATCTTCTCATTCTAGCAGCAAATTTTAACTTTCTCGAAGACATATTTTACTGCTCTTTTCTTCCTCTCCTCCTCAGAAATCCAACATTTCTGTAACAATTTACTGAAATAATCAAAGCTTCAACTTGAGTATTCATGAAAGTTCAGGCTATTTCAAGAGCTAGAATATTTCATACTGAAAACTGCCTTATCTATGAGTAACCTATTATATCTTACATGTTCAAGGCTTCCAGAAACAATTTCTCTTATCTCTTTTAGTTTATTATTCCCCCTCTCTTCCCAACCTGCTGCCATGAAACACCACCTCAGCAGCTACTGAAACTGGCTGGATTTGCACAGCTTTTCCCACAGTCTGAGCATGTCTTCATGCATCAACCCCCACCATCTGTCACATCCATTTATCCAATTATACTGGCACACAGGTGCAGCATTCATTCACTGGATACTTGAAAGCTCACACACGGTAAGTTTTAAATAGATCTTAATTTAGGCAAATAGTCTTACTATCATTAGCTAATTTTAGGGAACTTCTGTACAAATGAAAATAACAACCCTATAGGGTATTCACAATATCCTATGGTTTTTCAAGGACTCTCTCCCACTGGAAAGTCATGGTAACGTGATAGCACTGACACTTCTTTTAGTTTTTCCACCACAATACCACCAGTTTACAAGCCTTTTAGAAAGAGCCTACTGAAGGATAGGGAATGTTACAGGAAAAAACCAATGTGGTTATTTTTCCTAAACACGTTGTTTCAGGATTTTCCTGTGCCAAAGATTGAGAATCACTTTTACATAGTAAATTTTTTCCAACATGATTTTAATAACTGAAAAGTCAAAAAGGGGAAGACAACCTTTTTTAGCACTCAACTGTCATACATTGAGTTGTATCTTTAACACTTTGCAAGTTTTCTGTTACATCGTGTGTGTGTTTTACAGAGCAAAATACTGCTCTACTTACCAGTTGTTTTTCCTGTTTTTCAAGTGCTGCTCTGTCTCTCGTTATAGCCCTCTGTGTACCTCTTAACTCTCGATTTTGCTCCTTTATTATATCTGCAAAGAAAATATTTATAGGGAAAAGTTTTCAATACTACATAAACATCTGCTAAACACCCTGCAGACATGCAGCATATTTGACAGCCTTTCTTTGTTCAGAGTGAACTGTCAGCTAGCAAAGAACTGTCAGCATTCCAGATAAGTGAAATATTGCCAAAATACAATTTTATGGATACAACACAATTATGTTTCAGCAGCATAGGCCATCTCCTGTAAGATAAATAAATAAATAACGCTATTTTACTCTGTATGTTTCTTTGCACTACAACCATGACAATCCAGGCATCATTCATGCTAGTTGCAATTAACTTTTGTTAGTATTTACGAAGCCTGCTTAGGTGTGATTCACCTGGGCAAAGGCAACAGATAGGTCTGCATCTGACTCAGCATCCTCTGACCTTTATAGAGGAAAGAAGTTGGTGAATTTAAGAGAGATTCCTTAATATATATGTCTACATGACACTAGTTAGCTTTGGGTGAGAGTTTGAAAGGAGCAGACTGTCACCTCAACTTTGTTTAGAGCTCTTTCTTCTAGTCCACTGAACTAACATCATGGTAGGGCACTGCTACTGTACCTACAAAGTTTGAAGCACATGAAAATCAAATACATACAGGCAGAGTTGATAACAGAAATGAAGGCACGAAGGATAAATTCTAGAAGCACAGGCAACCTTTTTCATTGTTTAAGGCTTGGGGCAATTTTTCAACAAACAGAAAGAAACATTCACATTCTTCATTCCCACATTCAGAAATACTGTAAAACACCCACTGCTGAAATTATTTCAACATTAATATATTTGAATCAGAAAAAAACCCCAAACCTTCAGTAGCATTTTAAAGACAGAATACACACTACCTTCTCTATTTATTTGGAAATAAATACCTATTTCCAAACAAATGCTGTGAAAAAGACACCTATTTTTACAGTCCTACTACTGCTTTGAGTAATACACAAAAAAGCATCTTTGGGAGACGCAGACTTTTCAACAGACAACAATGAAGAACTGAAAGATGACATGCAATATAACAGTGTTCTTCACACTGACAAAGCAGCAGTGGAAATCATTCTGAAAACAACGCTACAGGCAAGTGATTTTGAAGGTAGATAAATGTGTATTACTCGCACAGCTGCACTTGCAAAAATTAAAGAAAAAGCTTAATAGCTACACACCAGACTGGCTTTTCTAACTTCACTAACTATTAAAAAAAAAAAATCCCTTAGTAGAAAGCTTGAGGGGTCAGAACTTCACAATGGCAAGAAACAAGAAATGTACTTAAGTCTGGAGACAATAAGGGTGAGCACAATGCTTATACCCATGATTTCTGATCTCATATAGTGGCTAAAACTATGGATAGCAATAAACTGAAAACAACCACTATCTACAGCTACAGGCCCTCTCATTTGTTTATAGAAGTGAAGGCCAAGATGGGAACTCGGTCCTTGTTTTTCTCTGACAACTGATGCAAACTCCTAGCTCTATGTGAGCAGACAGAAGATGATGGGATGCTCCTGAGACAGTCTTTTGCCAACAACCACCCCTGTGTGTCACGTTGCTGTGTCACACATCAGGGCAAGGAGTAAACACCTCCATTTCATAAAACAGGTTGGACAAGAGACATCCAGGAAGGGCTTGGCCTGGCTCCTACAACCAGACTTGGTCACGGCAGCTTTGTGGCCTCTCCCTCTCCTACAATCTGCCTTGGTCATGGAAGCTCAGAGCCAACTCCCCCTTCCTCCCTTCTCAGGGGCCACACCAAAGATGGGAAGAGACAAGTGGGAAGGAACCCCACGTGCTCTCCCTCGGTGACACACAACTGGCTGACTAACAGCATCATTTCTGGAGAGCCCTTTCCAAACGCCGACCCCCAGGTTTGACACAGGGCACCCAACAATGCCAGGCAGCCCCAGGCCAGCCTCAGCCCCGACCCAACCCTGGGGCACAGGGGATGCTGGCAGGCAAGCGACCTTGTTTTTGGCTTTACATTGGAGATCGTAGTTTCTGCTGGAGCTTCAGCGTTTGGATGACAGGCTGGCTACAAGGACATCAAGAACAACTTGTTTTCAGCCCCCAAGGGCCAAGCACCGGCGGATTCCGAGCCTGGATCCCGCAGCCTGCATCCCCACAGCCTAGATACTAAGCCTGGATCCCACAGCCTGGATCCCGACCCCGGATCCCCAGCCTGCATCCCGAGCCTAGATCCCCAGCCTGCATCCCACAGCCTGGACCACCAGCCCGGATCCCCAGCCTGCATCCCCCCAGCCTGCACCCCGGGCCCGGATCCGCATCCCGGCCCCTCTCGCCTCCTCCTGGGCCGCACCAACTCCGCCCGGGCCTGCTCTGTCCCCTCGCTGCCCACGGGAGATGCTGTTCCTCCCCCTCCTCCTCCCTTCACCCACAGGCCGGGATCGCCCGGCTCACAGCCCTCCCGGATCCCCGGGAATTCCCTCCCCGGAGCTCCAGGGCCGGCCCGGCCCGGGGACCGTCCCCGAGCGCCGCCGGTGAGTCACGG
>VWZF01003281.1:123584-187035 GCA_013396755.1 Sclerurus mexicanus
GCCGGCCGTGGCCTCCTCCCCTTCCCCTTCCCCTTCCCCTTCCTCCTCCTCCTCCTGCTCGTCGTCCCCGTGTCCCCGCGAGTCCCGGGACGCGGCCCCGGGGGATTCACTCACCGTCCACCGTCTTCTTCTTGAAGAGCGAGGCCATGGTGGCAGCCGGGCCCCCTCGCCGGCTCCAGCCGCCTCCTCCTCCTCCTCCTCCCGCTGCGGGCACCAGGAAGCGGCCGGGCCGGGAGCGCCCGCCCGGCTCCGGCTCCGGCTCCGCCTCCCAGCGCCGGGGGCGGGCCGGGGGTGGGACACGGCGTGGGGATGGACACGGGGTTTTGGGGCTCCTCCGCCCCTCCCGTCCCGGGAATGGCATGGGCAGCGGTGCTGTCTGTCCGTCCGCCCTCCCCGGGGCGCTGCGGGACCGCCCCGGTACCCGCGGCATCCCCTCCCCGGGGATGCTGCAGCGCCCGCATCCCGCTGCCTGAGCGCGCTGGGTGCTCCCCGAGTGCTCCGTGTAATTATTTTTTAAAAAATGTTAAAGTAATCATAAAACAATAATTAAAATTATTAAAAGTTATTAGTAATTAGCTCGGCTCGGCAGCTCCCCAGGGCTCGCCGCCTGGCGTTCTGGAAGCGAGGGTTTCGTGGCGAATAGCGAGTTATCGCTGTTGGTTGGTTGGTTGGTTTGTTTTCGTGCGTCCCTTAGATGACTTTTCACGGCTTGTTCTAGGCTGGAATCCAGGCCGTGTGCGATGGCAGAGATGCTGTGGAAGCCCAGCTTGGGCGCAGGGCACGATAAAACACGCGTGGGATCAGTGACACGCTCCGTGGGCATCAGGGATATTGATTAAGGACTGTCCCAGCCCTGCGCCCTCACCCCGAGCCGCTGCCGTGCCCGGGGAATTGATGGCACATCAGTTTTCTGTGCTAAGCCTTTGTCTCAGGGTCACACAAGATGTAAGGGTATGGAATAAAGAATAATAATTTTCTTGGATTTCAATGTCTAATTACAATCTCCTTAATTTTTAATAAGGTAGCTGTGGTTTCATCATTGGCAATTGCCTCCCTTTTGCATCGTGACCTTCGAAAATAATAATAAAAAAAGGAACTATAGTAGAAAATATAGAGCTATTGGTTTGAATACTGGCTAGATATACATTTGCTTACTTTATAATGTTGGGGGGAGGGTGTTTATGTTAATTTTCAAGGAAAAAAAGAAGTGACTGAAACATAGTAATGCATTTTGATAGCCAGATATAAATTCAACCCAAGGAACAATTGTAAGTTTATGGTAGCAGTACCCTAATAAACCACATTTTATAACCTTGCATGGAAAAACAATCTCTTAGAATGTTATAACAGCAGTGTAAAGATGTTTGTGGACATAGGAAGGTACAGATTGTGTATTTGGTGTCTGTATTCCTTGATTTTCTAAAATAATCAAGTAAATAGCAAGTTTTCATTGTTTTTCATGTGTCCCTTTAGAAATTTGTCACTGATTGTTCTAGACTGAAATCCATGTCATGTGTAATGACATGCATATTATTGAAGTTTAGCAATTCACTATGAGGCAAGTTAAACAAAATATACTTTACAAGTTTATTCCTGTATGTCTGTACTCTTTGTTAGGTCAGATCAATCAGACATTGCTTAGTAAGCAAAACTGAAATCCTGGTTTTGAAAATGCACAGATGAAGGGGAGGAGAGCACTTGTAATTTAGATTCAGTTCCCCACTTTCCTTGAGAGAGTGGTTGGGCAGCTTAACTATGGGGTACTCTTAAATTGTGCTAATTAGCTATGAGACCAGAAATGCATTTTTTCCACAATATTTCCTCATGAAATTGTGATGAGGTAAACATAGATGTCTATAATAGGCTTCATGATTGCAATAAATAAAGTCTGTCTGAGCTATTGCTTGCCAAGACTTAGTTTTTTTGTGCTACAAGCCTCAATGCCACGGTGTTATTGTATTCTTGATTTGGATCTTTTTGGTAGTAGTGAAAGTATAAGAGATGCCCTTGAATTTGTCTTTTAAATGAGTAATGTTTAAAGGTCAGTGTTTCTTTCAGTTTCTGTCCTGTTTCAGGATCTTTTCACAAATCAAAATGTAAAAAGAATATCTTAGTCCTTTATGTGATAGACAAACCTTGAAAATCAGTGAGATGGAAAAAAAATAACCTTTCTTAGTGACTATATGCAGGTATCAGCAGCAAACAAAAACAGGGACTGTGTGTTTTCTGTTTGTTGGATATTGAGTAAAAGGGGGACACAAAAACTGGTTCAGAAGGATGATACAATATTCTGTATTAATGTGAAATTGAGTATCTTCAAATCAAAGTACAGAAAAAGAATGATAACTAAAGCAGATTAACAGGAGCAAAGCTGGTGTTCGGTGTTTCAGAGCTGTACTTAGAAAAAACAAGGAGGAATGGAGGGAGTGTTTGTTTTTAAAGATATAGATAAGCTACTCTAGCATTGGTTCACTGGAGTGTTTAAGCATATAGTTAGTTTAAACCAGTTGAGTAGGTCTGCTTAAATCTAAACATGTTCAGGTGTGTTCAGATGAAATGGCTGCTGTGAAGAGACCCTTATAAACTGGCAGACTGTCTTGGGATGCTTTGTGGATAACGATCCAAATTCAGTACTGTTTGACGTACTCTGGGCCTGTCTAATTTCTCCTCTGAAAATATAAGGAAATTAAATGAGGCCATGTGCATTAAAGAATGAAGCTGTTATTAATTAAAATTACAGAGCCTGAAAAAGATAAATGATCCAAGACTGTATAAATGTATTGCTATATGAAATGCACA
Source organism: Sclerurus mexicanus (assembly GCA_013396755.1). Lineage (NCBI taxonomy): Eukaryota > Metazoa > Chordata > Aves > Passeriformes > Furnariidae > Sclerurus > Sclerurus mexicanus. Next base: position 126,384 of record VWZF01003281.1, read on the forward strand.
GTACTTTACATGTAAAATAAGGGTATGAGAAGTGTCTTTGGGGCCTCCAGCAATTGGCCACTTTCTAAATTCTGCAATGCTTTACTTTATCCTGGAGGAGCTCTACTGAAATGAAATCACTTACTCCTGTAAGAGTTTGTGAGATTGGCCTCTAAAGACTACATGACTTTATACCCTGTCATATGAAGAGAGACTGAGCTAGGAGGGCAGCAGAAAGGAAAAAGCAGGGAGAAAAAGGCAGACCCCAGAGAAGCTCAGGCTGCAGTTCACCTCAGCACCTGAATCAGCAGTGACACGGGCTGAATGTTATGGCTGTGTTTAAATGTATGGCTCTGCTGAAGTCTCTGCATGTGTCATCATGTTATTTCTAATTGCATTCATTAGTAATGGTACTTGGAAATTGGAGAGCATTCTCTAGGGTGGGGATGCGATGGCAACACATGCCAGAGGCACAAAATGTGAGATGCTGGGAAGAAGGTGAAGAAGAAAGGGGCAGGGGAGGGTTGGTGGCCATCAAAAAAGGTATATATGTAAATTTGCGAAGAAGAATAAGGAGTTAGAAATTACAGTGATTAATAAAAGTGGCCCTAGAGAAGAAGATAAAGAAGATGAAGAGGAGCAGTGGAAGTGCTGTGGCTGTAAGATGTTGGAGGTTCCCTCTGGTACTGTGATCCTGAAATTCATTTTCATGTTTTGTTTAAAATGAAATCACTTACTTAGGTGTACAAGTGTAAGAATGTGTGTTATACAGCATATCTTACATTAACCTTGCAGATTAGACAGCTTTCCAGCAACATTGTTGTAAAAAGCTCACAAGAACTACAAAATACCACATTCATAGGAGGAAAGGTGAAGTCACATCTAGCAAATAAACAGGTATGAAATAACCTTTATTGATGGTGAAAGTAAAATTAATTAAATAGATTTCATAAGAGAAAATTAATTGTCTGCAAATAATGTCAGGAGTGAATTGCTGTCAAGTAAGAATAATACTACAATAAATGAGGTGGCAAAGGGAATCAAGTCAGTAAGCTAAAGAACAATCAGCGGTTTATCTTTTTGAAAATAGTTTATAATTCTAAACATTTTCATTTTTAAAAAGTATACTTTTATCAATTTAGAAAAATAGTGAGGAATATGATGAATCTGAAATATGAGAGAATGTCTTGCTTCCCATCTGTTCACAATTTAAGTTGGACTGGGCATGTCTGTGAAGCAGCGAATATATTGTTGGTCTTATGAATAACTCACTTGTTTCTTGCTTTCTCTGTCTAAAAAGAATCAATTGTCAATAGACCACTAGTCATCTATGCTTTACAGCATACAAGGAGCACAGGGTAGAGGGAGATGCACATTGAGGTGTGTAGGTATGGTTTGATTTAATTTGTTCTTGTGAGTACTTGGTGGCATTTATGAAGATTGAAGTTGTCTTTTTATGTGAGAGGGTATTTGTGATGTGCATATTTTACTTGATAAGCTACTGAATTCACCTTGACAGACTTATGAATAAGTAAAAACCAGAAAGAATGAGTTAAAGGAAAACTGTAGTGTCTTAAATGTGAAATGTTACAGTTGTTTGCTGAAGAGCTTTTAGTGAACTGGAACCTTGAACATATAAAGGATGTTGTCTTCACCTCAATTTTTTGCTCCCAAATGCATTTGTGAACAATTCCCTGGGGAAAAAAAATAACAAAACCCAAACAAACAAAACTCCCCCATCCTTAATATATATGAGAGTAGACTAGTAAGTTTTTTCTGTTGCATGGAAGGAGCATAACAAAGTAATACATCCTTATGTATGCAAGATTACACCTCAATTTCACTCACTTTCAGCATCTTAATAAAGTAAAAGTACTTCACAATCTTTGTTATGTGCATGAAATGCAATACTTTGTGAAGCCCTCTAAATGCCTACCCCCTCCTTACAGAATCTGCTTTTAATTGTTACCTTGATTGGTGATAATAAGGCACTTTTGAGTTGCAGACTGGATCTTTTATAACCTTCACACCTGATTACAAGGTTTTTCCTTGCTGAAAGAGTAAACACTTCTCTATAAAATAGTGCCATTAGTTTATACAAGTAGATTTAGTTTTGCTTCAGTAATCAAGTACAGTAGGACATCATATTTCCGCAGGGCATTCATGAAATCAAGGGTTATACTTTTAAGAGCTTTTGCTTGCAAATATCATATCTTTAAATGACTTTGCCCAGGGAGAAAAGAAAATGCAGGCTAGTGACAAAATAGGTAAATACTGTTAGCATTTTATCACAAGCTTCAAGACCTCCTCAAGGCATCAAGTTTAGAAAAAATAGAGCAAGATATTATGGGGAGGATATTTATTATTACAAACCACAAAGTCAACAGGGACTGCTAAATGTTCTTACAGTCATAATAGCCTATCTCATGTTAATTCTAGCCCAAAGCTCTGTGACTCTTCATGTGCAGAGATAATGGGGGGTAAAACTGTATTTTTAGTTTAGCAGCAGATTCCTCCCAACCATGGAAAATAAATTAGAGAGCTTTACAAACTAAAAATGATTTGGGCTTTGAAGGAATTCCCAGCAATAATATACAAGACTTATTACCCTGGGTAGTTAGAGGGTCCCATATGTTTATGGCTGATAGTAGTCATTTTGATTGAATATTGCTTCAGCAAGTTGTTTTCAAATAATTTGCCTGTAACCCAGATCTGTTGATCCTAAAGAGAAGACCTTTTTGGCAGTGTTATTCTTGTTTGTACTCCCTATGTGTCTCCTAGATAAAATATAGTGTAGGTTGCCCAGCAAAAATGCTGCATTATTGGTAAAGTTGCTATATTTAATTTAGCTGGAGTTCACTGAACATCAAGATTTAACACATCAAGACCTGTGTTAGATAGGTTCATATTCGAGAATGGGTTTTTTTCAACTACAAGTAGTTGTTCTAAAATTATGCACTGCAAGCCTAGGAAATTCAGTTTAAGGTTGTTGCTGTTCATTATTTGGTTTACATTGTAATCTAGGAACTTGACTGCTTTGGGTTAGAAATGCTGTAAATGTGTGGGGAAAATAGCAGTCCACCCCCCTGAGAACATATAGAAATATATATAGTAAGAAATAGTATGTGGATATCAGCACACGGGACAGTGCAAACAAACCAGAAGTTTCCTTGTGTAGCCTCACATACTGTCTGCGCTTGAGCGTCAGGGTAAAAAGATGTCAAACGTTTGAAAAAAACCCCACCTTTGTAAGTAAGGACACAAAAAATGTTTGTCAGAAGCAAAATTAACAACAGCTTGCTGAACTTGAGAGTTAACAAGAACCGAAGGAAGGAGTCAGTGTGGTCTGTGTGGTGATGATATGGAGACTGGGAGAGGCTAAGGAAGGCCTTGAGTACACCTGCACTGTTCGTGGTGAAGAACCAAAGGAGGTACCTGAAAGGAGGCAAAGAAAACGGCAACGGGTTCAAAGAAACGATGTGAAAAGGCAGGGCTTGGGGTTGAGTTCCTCAGGGACATGAAAAAAGGTTTTGAACTCATCTTGCACTACAGTAGTGAGTAAAAGCTTCGGCTTTGTGCCTCAATCAGAAAGGCTGGTCTAGATGGAGCTACTCTGCAGGAAGGAGTGGTAAGGCTTTTACACAATGATGTGGCTCTGGAGATGACACTCAGCTGAGCACCCTCAGTAAAGGAGGTGAAGGTGGTGGTGATTGATTTGATTAGGGAAGCGAGAAGGTTGGAAGCACTATGCAGGGGAGGGACTGGAAACGCTGCCCTGCGACACTGAGTATCTCCAAGCTAATGGCAGACAAAGAGACTGACGTTTCAACTAAGATTCTTTGAAAAAGAAGTTTGGAGTAGAGAAGCAAAGCTGTAAGTTATTCTAGTAAGTGGGATAGTGAAAGTTCTGTACTAATGGTCCTTTAGAAGCAAAACAGAGAAAAAGAACACCAAGGACAGGGTCTTATGCAAATGGAAAAGTGTATGTAATTATTTTTGTAGCAGTTTTGTGATTACTTTGGGGGGGGAAGGAACTTTTTAAAAAGAAGTTTGATAAAGTTGAATTATTTACTTTAATATTTCTTTTATTCTTAATAAAATCATATTCTTCATCCCTTAAGAAGGTAGGCTTTTTGGGTTTTTTTGTTATGATGATTCTGCAATGCTTTAAAACATTTGTAATCTGGTGTTTTGATAGCTATGAAGAGAAGCACTGAGTGGAGTTGTGATGGCATTCTTGCATCCATGTGAAGACAAAGTAATTTTAATAGTTTTTTAGGACAGTTAATGTTTCTTGTAAGTACAAAGGGAATAGAACAGTATCTCTTAATACTGGAAACATCACATCAAGGATCTCTTATCTTGGTCTTTTTGTTAATGATTTATGTTTTCACTGGGGTTCAGAATGCTTGTCATTTACACTGTCCTTCGAGAATAACTATAGCTACCTCTGGTCCAATACAACAGAAAATATGTTCAGTTCCTCTATCACAAAAGTGTATATAAAACTCAAAACCACTAGAACCTGCTCCCAAAGCATACAGTGCCAGAAAGTCAGATATATTTTATATTGCATTGGACCCTAAAGTATTATAAAAAATGGCATATCCTTTTTTATTTTTTTTTTTTGTGTAGCTTTATGACCAGCAAGACAGCATCAAGCAGTTTATTGCAGGCCTGGTTTATGCCTTGCAAGAGAGCAATGTAGTAGACCCTTGTGCATGCTTTGTTTTCAGCACCAACACTGGAAGCAATTTTGAATCTCATTTGATTTTAGTTGAATCTGTTCTCTTTGTTGCCTGTGTGTGTATCAGTATTGAAAAAATTTACATCGATGTTGTTTTCACTGTTTAAGAAGACATTTAGTTTATTTTAGATTAGTTCAAACTGTTTTTTACATCATGCTTAACAGCTTCTTTCTTAACCCTTTAATGCCACTGTCACTTTATACATCTAGGATAAAACATGCCATTTCCATGGGGGATGGGGAAAGGCATTCAGCCACATGTAAATGTGGATTCAATTCAATAAAGCCAGGAAAGACATTTGGGCACATTAATTTCAGTAAGAATTCGTATGGATAATCCCTACATAAATAAATTGGGGTGTTACCTTGGTAAAGGATGTAGCCAGGCTCCACTTGCAAGTTGCTGTAGCCTTCTGGGAGAGTCTGCTGTCACTGAGAGAAGCGACGTGAGCAGCCTCTCCTTTGCTCATACAATACCAAGTCTTGTGAGCTGAGCCTTTGGATCCAATTAGATCCTGGGTCAGGGGACTTGTCTGGATTACCCCTTAAATTGTATCTGAAAATATGCCTCCCTATGGTGGCTCTATCCTTAATTTGTATCCAGTTTTTCAGAATCACAGAATCAATTAGGTTGGAAAAGACCATTGAATCCAACCCATGACCTAACACCACCTTGTTAACTAGACCAAGTGAAGTGACTCATGTAGCAAATGTTTCCTTGTGAAATAGTATCACCAGGTTCACTTACTCCATGATTCCCATAGGGCTGTAATTGCCAAAAAAGTAACAGTGTGTGTGACAGTTATGGATCTTGGCTCTACACTAGAGGGAGAACACGAACCACTGATTCCCCAGTTCAGTGAAGTTGTTCTGAACCTGTGTGCAAGGGCTTGATCCTTCTTTCAACAGAAAAGTTCTTTTATTAGGGCTTGCTTCATTTTGGAATCAGAGTTACAGCTGTTCTCCTGAGAAGGAAGTCTTGGTGACAGCCTCTGCTTTCCCTGGTTTGTATGTCATGCAGCAAACTGTAATATTCTGAAATCTTGCTCCTTGGAACAGAGGAAAAAGAAACTATTGTGTTTTTCTCTCTGCTTCCTGGAGAGCTGAGTCCCTCCATGTAGGAGGGGATCCTATGGCTGGGGAAAATGATTGGGAAGTCAAGAGAGAGCAACTGTGTGATGTGCCTTTCTTTCAGAAGTGGTTTCTGATTGTAAATACTTCTGGGAATTACAGATATTTTGGTTTTAGGAATAGTCCCTGTATAACGGGTATCTTGTATGATGCTGACAGAATTCTGATGAACTGTTTTGTTCAGAGTTCTGATGACTGCATCACTTAATAAATGAAGTATTTTATTATTAAGTGCCTGATCAGAACTAAGAAAATTTGTAATATACTTCAAATACAGCAACTTGCAGTTTAGCTGTCACTGCAATATCAGTTACAGATGGTTTTTGTGTTTGTTGTTGCCTTTCAGGTTCATGGAATGCCTTAATAAAGAGAATAGAAAGAAGATTATCACGCACTTTCCTCTTGTAGTGAAATAGATGATACAAGCACAGCAATTTTGTCTCACTTATAAATAGCTCCTGGAAATAGTGGTCTGTGAGGGGATAGGGCTGATTGACTCATTCCTTGTGAATAATTTAGCCTGGGAAATTAGCATATTTGTACATGTATTATCCATGGACAACAGAATTCATCTATTTGTTATTCATAATCTTCCATTTAATAGTTTATGAATTGCTGTCTGATTTTTTTTTTTTTTTGAGATGAGCTTAATTCACTGCTTTGTTACATGTGATGTGTGATGGACCTCTGAGTCATCCTGACAATTTGTGAGTCCTCGCTGGAGGACATTTAGCTAGACAACAACTACAGCAGTCCATGGTTCTCTGTGGTCACGTGAGAAGATGGCTCTGCTCTATCATGAGAACTCACATGCCAGCATTTTTTAGGAAATTGTCATTGTCAAGGGGGGCAACTGTTCAGACTTGCAGTGGCTGTGAAATCTGTTTCACAGGGATTTTTTTAATTCATTACACAAGACCTTGTAATCTGGCTTTCTTTTCAGAGCAAATTCCCCTTTCTTTTGTGAGAATGCGGAGTAGCACAGAGTCAGCGTGGGACTGGGACATGTGAAGTCCTTAGTTACAGCTCCCAAGCATGATTCGGTGCATGTAGAGATGATGGAGAGCTGCTGAATAAAGTAGTGCAAGTGGCAGAAACAGGCTGAGTACATTAGCATGGTATTCTACCTATTAAAAACCAAATTAAGCTTCTAGTTGAGGAATTTCTTGGATATGTCTACTGAGTTGTGATATTTGTGTGTACTTTGTAGCTATACACACATAGGATGTATACATGCCTCAGTTTCCCTCTCACTCATTTCTGCTCTGTGTGAGAGTAGACTTGCACAGGTCTGTTTCTCAGCAGCAAATAGGAATAACAATTGTTTTCTGCTTCCTTCTCAGCATTGTTGTATTTTATTAGTCCATTTTTTTCAAGTGCTGTGAACATGCTGACCATTTGTATGGAAAACCCAATAGTGCTGGGTTGCCAGGGTGCATTAGTAAGTACCAAGAGGGATTAATGTTATAATCACACAAGCAAATATACAAAGTCACTGAATGTTAGTTTTATGCATGGTTACAATCGATGTCAAAACTATAGGATGTTGTATAATCAAATAATTTATTGGGCACAGCTGGTTAAGTGCTTACAGCAAAACAACCTGTAGCTTAATTGCTCCTTCTACAACGCTGGTTTTATGCATTGTCCTTCTGGCCCCAATACCCAAAGCAGAAAACCCCAGCCTCAGGCTTCTCGAGGGTTGTGCAAGAAACAGTGGGTCATAACTCATCCATGTCAAATTAATGTTGTTGTCATGGGACATCAGTGGCATAATGAAGGGAGAATAAGGGCATTAAGGAGAGTTAGTCCTTCAGTAGGACTTCCCCGATAATTTCATTGATATGCTAAATAGGACTGTATTTTTTTTCCCTAAGAAATGATGATGATGTTAAATGAACACTTTGAGGAAGAAATATGAACCTTTTTGTTTAAAATTCCTAATCATTTGTTTGTTTCCATTCAAAATGGAATAGTTCTATACATTTAGATATACAATAAGGAAAGTTGCTATAAGCTGTCAGTTCTAAAACTTGTTTTCCCTAAGTAGTTTTTGACAAATTCAACTATTTTACTTTATGAAGTACAAAGTTAAATGCCCTGACCCATGTTCTAAAATGATTGTAAATGAGAGAATTTGAGAAATAGTGCTTAATTTAGTCATAGGAGCCCTTTACATGAAGTGCTGGATTTTCCAAATAATTACCTTGATTTAAGTGCATGAGTCTGTTGCAGGGACAGGTGATGTTCAGTCAAAACAAGACTTGTGTCTTCAAGTTGTTGATTAGGTGTATCAACAGAAATAGCTGTTCATCTGTGATGTAATAGTAAATAGTTGCTTTTTCCTGCTTTGAAGGGAAAACAGGCACTTTTTCCTGCTTTAATTATATCCATGTTTGAAGATTATACCAGTTTAATGTTAGCCTTCACAGTTAAATACTTCAGATTTTGTGAGTAGCCCTGGTGCTAGGTATGGTTGAAAATGTATTTGTAGGTCTTCACACTTTGTGTCTTCATGTTTAGGAGCAGTGATTTATTAAATTAGTAAATACATAGGGATAGAAATAAAAATGTATCAGGTAAAACTCTCTACTTGTCATTGATGTTTTGCTCAATTTGTACTCATTCAATGAGATTGTGAGTTCCTATTGCTTTACAAAGAAAGAAATACACAAATTGGCATGGGAATTTCTTCTGCTACTGGACATTGGGATTGGGCAAGATCAGTTCCCCACCTTTCTTGTCTGTACTCTATTTCCTACCCCTCCTTGTGAGTTTTTTTGTTGCCATCTTAACTGTATGGAAGTTCACCCTCAGTGCAGACCATTTAGCATCTTCTTCTTGTGTTTTGTTCAGCTCAAATGTGTGTCATGGCAGGTGCTCCAGTGTAATTTTTAAGTCACATGGTTTATCACTCCTTGTCTCTGAGGAACTAGAAGTGGGAAACTGCGAACTCTGTCTCAGCACTTGTGAAAAAAAACCCCCGAAATTCATTCTCATACCTACTGCTCTTACAGTCATGTCTTCCTTGACAGAATACTTCTGTGCCCTTGCACATTTGGTGGGTTCCTAGTTTTCAATTAGGCACTTGAAGGGAATTAAAAATAAGCTGAAAATTCAGTTTTCTGTTTGTGTTTTTTGCTATCACATCTTGCTTAAACTGTTGAATGTGGCTAATGTCCTTTGTCATATATTTCTTTCTGCTAATTTCTTCCAAGTTAAGTAATGAGATTTCTTTTTTTTATTCCTGACATGTTTGTTTGTTTATTTTAATCAAGGGCAATGGAAAACTGGAGAAAAAATGTCTGTTTGCTTGCATGGTGAGCTGTCACTGGAATTATTTTTATCAGGAAAAAAATAGATATTCTTATGTAACTGTTTCCAGTTTGTTCTACAGGTCCCTCATCTTGAGGCCTGTTTCTAGCAGAACCTTGAAAAGTCAGTCAGAAAAGTACGCTCTGCAGTGTGCTTAATTGGTTTTGCAGGTATTCAACACTTCCATGATAAAATTCTTATGGTGCCTTCAAAAAAAACCTGATTATGAGCCAGTGCTAATACTTCAGTGATATGCATAAAATGTTGTATGTGCATTATTTACCTGTATATTTTGTGCAGCTAACTGAATGGCAACATCAAACAGTAATAATTTTCCTTCAGACCATTCTTCTCTACCCTTGAACATTTCTCAGTTGGAGATTCAGTTTCCCAGTTTTTTAGGTACTTTACCAATTGTACAGATTTCAAGGAAATCGAGCCAGAAATTTCTCACAACACTTGGCCATTATTCCTGTTGCCAATTTCTGAAGAGGAACATTGTTTGTAGAGAGCTAAACTCAGGATGCCACGGACGCAGCTCAACAAAACTGCATTAAAAATCACAGGAAAGGGGAGAAAGTAGGTCAACAAATACTAAAACAAGTCCCAATCTCTGTGCTTAATGACATTTAAAACTAGATTAGAGACAATACGGGGAAGTAAACAAGAGCTAAAGGGAGCAAGCTGCTGCGGAGGGAGGATGTGGCCACATGATTCTTCCCCTCCCTGGTGTCAATGGGTGTAGGAACAGTGTGATATATTCAGTGTGCTAACATTTGCATTACAAATGCTTGTACTGGGTTTAGAAAAGGCCTAACAGATTGTCATTGCCCAGAGCACTGGCATTACAGTGATTGCTCCAATATAACATGGCTGTTAAACTTCTCCTTAACCCTTGTGCTACCTTCATCCAGCTTGAAATAGAGTTATTTGCCTAGAGTGAGCTTACCTAGACAAATGCACATCTTAATGCCCACAGAGATCTGGGAAAAATAGTTATGTCTCTTAATCACGAGCATCTGAGATATTGCCTGTTTCAAGATGAAATGATTTTCTAAAGTACTGGAATAATAGATAATGCACAGCTCATTCCTCAGAGCACTGCTGGGATTGCACCCTGGGCTGGTGGGAAGATGAAGTATTATGCAAGGCTTTTCACACATTCTGTTTCTCTTGTAATCTCTCCAGTTTTCTGAAAGCTGTAGGCAATAAAATTAACACCCCTTTGTCATTTATGCCGTTGTTTACAATGGTGTCATTCAGTTTAATTTCAGTTGTTCTAATTTAGATTGGTGGAAGTTGAAAGAGAATCTTGTCCTCTGGTTACTCAGTGAATACTCTATAAATTAACACATCTGGAAAATTGTGGGCATTTGTTTTGTGAATATTTTATTCTAAAAAATTCTTCTGTAAAGGAAAAGAAGTCCTAATTTCAATTTGCCTTGAAGTTCTACAGGTAATTTAAAAACAGTGAATCTTACAAATTTATGAACACGATGTGTGATTGAATAAGAGAATTATGCTTGAAGGGACCTTAAACATTATCTGGTTCCAACTCCCCTTTTGTGGGCAGGAATATCTTCCGCTAGATATTCCAGGGTGCTCCAAGCCCCATCCAACCTGGCCTTGAACATTTCCAGGGATGGGGCATCCACAGCTTCTCTGGGCAACCCGTTGTAGTATCTCACCACTCTCCCAGTAAAGGATTACTTCCTGATATCTAATCTAAACCTGTCCGTTTTTAGCTTAAAGCCATTCCCCCATGTCCTATAACTACATGCCCTTGGGAAAAGTCCCTTTCCAGCTTTCTTTAAAGCAGGCACCCTTTAGGTACTGGATGGCTGCCAGTTGGTCTCCCTGGAGTCATCTCTTCTCCAGGCTGAACAATCCCAACTCTCTCTCAGCCTTTCCTCATAGGGTAGGTACTCTATGTCTAGTAGAGAGATACTCTACTTTTTGTCTCTCCAGTTTAGAGACAGGGATGTCATGTGGGACAGTGTCAAACGCCAAGTAATTGTTAGTGTTTCTCATCCCACTAAAGAAAAGCAGGTCTATGTAGACATCTATCAGCCCCAAATGTGTTTATAAAAATTAATAATCACCTCAGCAAAGCACTGACAAATGCTGAAATGTTCCTGTTCATGTTATCACTGTCTGTGTATCTGAAGGAATACTGTCACTAAAGTAAAATAAGACCAAGCTGTGTTCTACTCTGTGGGAGTACATGAAATGTAACTAAATCAGATTATGAATTGACAGAGGAATTTCTGTTTAAATGTTAGTGAATCCACTTCTGACAGTAATAGAGAGAAAAGGTAGTGGTCTTAATTCCAGCCTGCAAACCTAACAGAAATCCTTGAACTTTGTTGCTTAAAATCAGTTCCTGAGAGTCTCATATTGAAACAACTGACCAGGTAGGATGAACACACTTGCATTCAAATTAAATTCCACTGTCTTTTAACAAGCTCAGTTCACACCTCTGTCTCAGGGAGCATAGCTTGAACAATGTGGTCTGGGCTGGGGCAATGTACTAACATTTTAACAGGACTTCAATTTGCATAAAGATAAATATAAATTGCTGATAAATAAATCTCTTGTGCTTTTAGAAACTCTATCTCATGACTGCACCAGGATTATGAGTCATGTTGCAGAAACATCCATGTTTAGACAAATACATGTTTTTCTTATTCAAGACCTCTTAGGAGGTGGAACACCATTTCTTCCAATACTGCTTCTGTTCAAGTATGACTGTCATCTTTCCTCTGGCTCAGAGGTATCATAGGATGGTTTTACTGATGGCTCCAGCTCAAAAACATATAGAAAGGTCACAGCTCTTCAACTTGCTGGTTTCTTTGATTTTGTCTTTTGGTCAGGAAGATGTAAGAACATCTCTTTAGATGTAAGAACATCTTCACCTTAGACATTAACTCAGCTCTAGAAAAGTTTTAATAATAGTTAAAACAAGCCATCCATACAACAAAAACAAAAAACCCCAAAGCAAACAATCGCAAATACACTCTTGTTATATTAATTCAATAATATTTGAAAAAAACAACTAGTCTTTAAACTTATATAGAGTTTTAAAATTAACCAGTTAATCAGTGTTTTGTACTGTGATGTCATCTTACATTTACAACTGATTATATCGCCAAAACCCCCCTCTTTATTAGCAAACAAATTATCCATAATATTGATATAAACTGCACCAAGCAGTTGTTGTGTAACAGTTTGCAACTAGATGTAAATGTCCTAAACAACTATCTGAAAGCAGACTATATCACTTCCACATATAGCGGGCAAGAAAAATGTGTAATTTGAAGGAAAGACAGAAGTAGTCAATATTATCTGGAAACTATTGTCCTTATATAGAGGATCTGTATGGAATGTGAAGAATGGCAACTTCAGATAATTTGCAAAACAAAACTAAAATTTGGAAATTCATGCATCAGAATCAAAGTTTCTCCTTGCCATAAAGAAAGTCATGAGGTCCAGTTTTATGACTGGGTACACATCCCAACTAATTCCTTATTTTATTTAGATGTCCTTTATAGAATGGATCATCACATTGAAGAAGCCGAATGTCTAAAATAAAACCCCATAGATATTCTAAGCAATCCCTTTCAGAATAGAAATATCATCTCTGATATATTGATGTCTTGCATAAAGGAGTGTCATTAACTTCTTTGAGAAGGTAGCATTTTGTGGGGGCTGGTTTTTGGCTCTTGATATTGCAGTTTACCATTATGAATTAATTCATGACTTGCAGTAAAAATCTTCCATAAGTATTCTATGTAGAAGACAAAAGGGTCTAACATGAATATGTTTCAAAACACTGTGGGAAAGAGGGTGTAACAGCATGGTAAAAAGATAGCATCATAAAGCTGCTTTCCAGAATTTGTGCAAATGTCCCAAGCAATAATAAATAGGATTTGTGAGTGAGGAATGGTCACTGTATCTTTTTTATCATCTCTGAGAGAAATGAACTTCAATTATCTTGACTATTCCATCAACGTAAAACATTTCATTCTGAATTTTAAAAACATTTTTTTGGCTGAAAGAAAAGGGCAGATTTGTGATTATCTAAATTGTGAAAAGACATAATATTTTATTAGCAGTCTTGGCAGCAGCACTCATGTATGCAAGCTGTAGCACAATCGATGGTAATTGTTACAGTAAAATCTAATTAAAATTTAAACTAAGCTGATGGCATTCAAACTACCATTGGAGAGGGAGGATTGGATTCTATGAGTCTCTTCTTACATACGTGTGCTTCTGCCATTGTGTTCTTTGGTACCCAAAGTGCTTCTGTCCGAACTAAAAAATGTGTTAGTCTGCAGTTTTTTGGTGTGCTGTTGTAAAAAAAAAAAATTCCAACACATATCCTGTTATTTGCCACAATTTTTTGTGATCCTTGGTAAATTTTGTGATCCTGGATACCATCTCTGACCAGGCAATTTCTGTTACCAAACACTGGAGCCCTGGTTTGGTTGGCAGTTTTACCCAGCACCACTCTAATGAAGATTTAGATGTGCAAAATGGGTTTAGTGTGAATTTACTAGATAAGGGCTAAGTCCAAATAGCAAACCACCCGCTGTTGTGGTAGCTCTGCTACTTCAATGAGAATGTCAGTAAGGCAGTAAACCTTTTGCTTCATTTTTGCGTATGAAGAATGACAGCCCAGTACAATGTTTTCCTGTACAGTGTGTCAGTCTGGCATATAAATGCACTCCTCTTGTTGATGTGCACCGAAGGCTTGAGACAGGATTACAGAAGCTGAATGGAGAGCAGGATGTGCCATAGTTTGCTTTTACTGATGAACGTGGCTTGGGCTGACTGTCAGCAGGGCTTAGAGGAAACTCTTTTTTAGGTCAGGATTCTGCTACCTAGTGAGCCACTTGCTCTTCTGAAAATTAACAATTATTCTATGCGAATTTCTGCTTTCCCACTTTGCTGGATTCTATTCCTGCTATTTGTGCTGGCTGCAATCAGCAAATTATCCATTTCCTACCCCGTTTCCTATAATATTTGTTTGGGAAAACATGCCAGTGATGGCGGAAGTTCTCTATGGTGTTTATTCCTTCTTTTTGGTACTTAGCCAGAGAAGACTAATCCAAATATATCAGCTGGTGAATTCCAAATGGTAAGTGAAGGCAAACTGTGTGGCAAAAGCAGTGAATTGGTAAAAGATTGGTTGTTCAGTTCTTCTTCCTGGTTCTGGTATACGCAGAGGTGCAAGAAAAGAAAGCGGTTCTGTAGTTGGTGAAAAGTGTCCTGTAGACGCTGGAAAAATGACGATTGAACAAAGATTTTGAAACAGTCTTACACCACAGATCTGAGGGAAAATTTGTAAAGAAATTGAGAAATAATACCCCTTGTTTTGTTTTTGGTTGTTTTTTTTTTTTTTACTAGGGTGGTTGCTTTTTTCTACATCAGGGAAGTTTTCGCTCTGCAGAATTCTTAACGTGCTTTCATTGAGGGGTATTTGTGATTAGATTTTGATGTTTTCCTGTGTAATTGAAGAAAACAGATGTGTTGTAATAATTAGAATGATTGCAAGCAGACATGGAGTCTAATGGAGTTTAATGAAATTTTAGTGTAGCCTGAAATTTCTTTTGAATGGAAACAAATATCAGCTTTTTTTCCTGGTGTCCCACAGGAGTATCTCCTGTGATTTTTCTATCTATTAAGGTGATTGGCAGAATTTTCAATATGTTTTCCCATTATCTCTGCAAACACTTTGGAAAAGTCAATTGCCTAAAGCTCCTTTCCTTCCCTGTTCCTGCTGCCTCCAATTATGCCACTCCTTATTTAAATAAGTTGGAAAAATGAAAAAAAAATCTAGTTGGATTTTCTATGGCAAGTGTGAAAGATCAGTTTCTTATTGAGAACAACTGGATTTGGTGAAACTATGAAAATATTTTTGCAGTCATTTATATCCTTTGATGATTTAACCAAAAGCTGTTAAAATGTGCTGTTGTACCCTCTTGCACTTTGTCACAATAGAGTATATTGACAGTTTCTTGTGCAAGAGGTCATATGTATATGAAGTAAATAACTGAAATATCATAGTGTTTTTAATTCTCAGTACAAAATATATGCAACAAAGAGGAAGTTTTGCAGAGTGATTTCCTCTCCTCCTCTCCCTGCAAGAACGTCATCACATATATAGACAAGTATGCTAATAGTCACTGAAACATCATTGTTCTTGAGGAGAAATCAGGGGGTTTTTTATGAATGGACATGAAATTCATAATTTCTTAATGTCTTTTTCATTCCCCTATAAGCCACCACCCTCCTCCCTGCCCCTGCTCATGATCAATTAGCTGTGAATGGAAAAAGAGAGACTAAAGGTAAATCTAAATATGTAAATGCATTTCAAAAATGATATCCTTGACATTGAGACTTTAAAAGAGCCTCACTTCATGCTGTTGTCCAGCATCCTGTCTAAGCCTGTTACTGCTCCTACTTGCTGCCAGCATATTCATTAGCTATTTAATCTCTTAATTCCTGTGTGAGAATTCATAAAGCAATGACGTTTGCCTGTAATTATATCTGTGCATATGGGTTGTATGCCCATGCAAGACAAATTTGATTTCTGTTCTTCCTTGTGTTCTTGCCCTACTTCTATACCTGCATCTTTGCAAGGAGCACCGTGGTGCCTGCTGCTCAACCACCTTCTGATGCTGAGTCTGGTCACTGAGCAAACAGATGTGCTGCCTGTAGAAATACTTCTCAGGCTTTGGCAGTTAATCTGGGAAGATCCCCCACCTCAAGAAATTACTCCCTCAATTCCAGATGTTGTCTGGTGGACACTGACAGCCTGGAAGTCCTTGTCAAGGGATTACTGTGTCCTCAGTTGGCAGGATGCTGTGGGTCTGGGCAATGTACACAGTCCTGGGAATGAGGAAAACAGCAGCATATGCAGAACTGTAGGCACAAGAGCACAATCAGTGATTCTCCCGTGAGCTGGAACCAGAGCTGGAGCATTGCAAGATGTCATTTCATGGATCTGTTTTTAAAAGACTGGAGTGTTGTGAGCCACCATTCCCAGTGGGCAGTAGCTAACCACTCTGTGAGAGGCAAGTGTATAATGGGAGAAGTCTGATCACGGTCTCTGAAGACATCCACAAGTCTACAGTGATCAGAGAGTGTATGGGGGAAGTGCTGCCTATACCCTCATGGTTTCCTGAGTTGTATACTGAAATTGTCCACGATTCTGTTTGATGTCTAGCTCAGAGCACCTATAATGATGTAAGCATCAAGGGCTACCATGCAAGATTATCCTGCAGGGTATACCAAGAAGGGATACCTCAGGAAGATAAGAAAATTCTCTAATGGCTGTGGTTTAGTCTTTGGGCTGAAAAGGGCCTCCTGCATTTTCATAGCATTTAGGGACAGGGTCACTTTCACTGTTTCAGTGTTGGAGATGCCACATACCTCCTGGCCCCCTGAGTTTATGAGTCTGTGCATAGACATGACTTATGCTCTCATGGCCAATTAAATGGGCTTTCTTGTATGTCATTCTGAAATGCAATCAGGCTGTGGTTTCCTGTATGTGAGACATGAGGTCTGTGACAATGTGCCAACAGCCTGTGTGGATGATTGGATTTAAATGTTCCTTTACTGGCCAAGCTCTTCGCACCTTTCTTCCGTGCAAAGATTAAAAACATCTATTTGGAAAGAGAATGTGCCTTGCCAGCCTCATGACAGCCCATTCCATTACCCCAAATCTCTGCTACTTCATTACAAAGCAAACACCTGCTTGAAAGGGAGCAAAGGCTAAAAATGGGATTGGGAGAATTTGGTCAGCAAAACTGTTCAAAGGAAAAGAAAACTTTATTTCCTGCAAGAGCCAGTATGATTCTCAGTGTGTGTGGAAATGAACAAAGATGGGGCATGGGGTATGTGAAGAAAGAGACAGGAAAATGGTGTGTGAAGCAAACAGCCAAAACACAGACATTTCTGTGTGCGCTACCATGGCCCATCAGAGTCCAGCTCTAATGTGCTAGGTGCCGTCTGCCTTTTTGCATAGCATAAGAAGTACTTTGGAATGTTATATGACCTCTCAGTAGTTTGGGAGCAGGTCTGTCGCATCGTGCAAGCTGGGAACGAGCTGGAGGACTTTGTGGTTGTACGGACTGCACATTAGTTCAGACAATTTTTTTCCCCCTTAGCCACTGGAGTGTGTTATGTGTGTGCCTGGAGCACATGGCCAACACCAGTATAGTTTGTGTGCACCATTCAACCATCTGAAATCATCCAGGGAATATCAGAGTGTGATTGGGCGCCCTTCTGCTCCACTTAACATGAGTGATGAAACCCACTCTGAAAAACTGCCTTCCCATAGGTGCTATATATGTGTGTATATATATATTTTTATATATATATGTGGTGTATCAAAAAATCCCCACTGTTAAAAGTCTCTTAAGGTCGACTGTGTGTGTTTGAGAAGAACTTCATTCCCCCCACTCTGCATTGGGGTGTTGTGGCTCTGCTGAGCTCTGCACACTCTGCTGTGAATGGAGAACCGTGTAGGTCACTATGAAGACTATTCAGGTGGTTACTCTTGAAGTCGTCACTTTCAGCGTAGGAGGTAACACTTTAGATCGCAAACCTACGTTAAATGATGTCCATTTTAAATTGACCAACAGATGGCACCATCAGTCTCCTTTTCTCTTGTAGCTTAGCCAGAACTTCATGCAAACTGTTGTCCAGATCTCTCTGCTGCTAAATTAATTCAGTAATCTCATTCTAATTAATATTTCATTAAAATTCCTGAGGTCTTATAATAGCGCTTAAAATCTATAAATGCATACACATGCAATGAAGCAAACTGTAAGCATACATATTCATAATTTAACCTGTAATGTTCCTGCCAGTGTATTAAATGACACTTGATTTTCGGGGGGTTTCTGAGTCAATCCTGAATTTGAATAGTTAAGGTAGAAAAGGCACCACATGCGATCCTCTCAGTGCATGCAGTAGTGAAGAGCTAAAATGCATTTTGAACATTGATTTAACAAGGTAAATTGTATAAAAAGTACCCTGTACCAATTTCTGGAAACTCTACCTTTCTCTTTTCTCAGATTTAGAGTAACTTTTCATTGTATTTTGTAACTTTAAGATGCATCCTCAAGATCCATAGAAACCTCTATCCAGTGATAAAAATGATGACTTATAGCATCTAATTTCTCCTGCTAATTAAATTTTCAGAATGAGACATTACTGAGAATGTGTCAGGGATAAGAGCTGCCTGGGCACAGAGGAAAGAAAAATAAAGTAACAAGGAAAGAAAGAGCAACAGAGAGTTTAAAGGAACCATTATATATTTCTGAAGTGATGAATGCTGAACAATGTGGACAACTAGCTTTGATTAGATTGTACCACGGAAGAGAGACTGCTGACGCTGCACTGTGTTTGCCACTATCCTTGCAATAAGAGGTGTTTTTGGTTTGTGCTTAAATGGAATTCCTTGTATTTCAATTTGTGCCAGTTGTTCTTTGTCCCTTCCCCAGGCACCACTGAGAGGTGCCTGCCTCCATCATCTCAACCCTCTCTCTTCCTTTGCTTACAGATACTGATAACATTCCTCTTGAGCCTTCTGTAGGCTGAACAGTCCCAGCTCTCACAGCCTCCCTTCACAGAAGAGATGCTTCAGTCCCTTAGATATCTTTGTTGCCCTTTGATGGCCTGGATGCAGTGTGTGGGGAGCTGGACACCGGGCTCCCGATGTGCTCACACCAGGGCAGAGGGGAAGCATCACTTCCCTGTGTTCACAGCACACCACATCCCTTCCACTGCAGTCCCAGCTACCCTGAAAACATGATGTCACTGTAGGAAAATATGAAGGTTGCTTTTGAATTTCAGTCTTTATTATTTTATCCTGACAGGTGTTAATGGCTCTTAGTATATAGGTCTTTGTTTTGGTTTTTTTTTTCCTGAAAGGCCAGACGTGGTATAAAGATGTCTATCAGCCTAAATACTTTGGAGATCCCAAGGTTAACTTTGCCACTGTTGTCTTCTCTGGATGGTCAGTGCAAAGCATCTCTAAAACACTACTACTGAATTGCTTGGTTTTACCCATTGTTGACTAATTATGCAAAAATGTGTGAGACTGGACAAAATGTGAGTGAAATTTGGAACCAGGTTTTATCTTCTCATAAGAGAATAACAGTATTATTACAAATTCCTTGTGGTGACTGGGTAGAAATATCTGCTTAACTTGCAGATCATCAACACAAACCCCTGTGACGGTACAAAAAGCAGACATAGGGTCTAGTAGCAAATGTAAAGTGAACTTCCTTTATACTCAAGGCTTTTTTTCTTTTTTTCCTAGAGGTATTTTTATCACCACAGGTATTTCAGTTATGTTTTAATTAAGCTGTATGATTATAAGTGCTTGTCAACAGAGGACATCTATCTGGGTAATGAGAATGATAGTGTAAGAGATAATTATAGAATATAAAAAGCAGCTAAAAATGAGCCTGTTGTGATGCAGTTAAATCCTGCAGAGCTGCTCTGCTTTCCTTGCCCCACCTCACCGAAGGCTTAAGTCACTGGCTTGCTGTCCACTCACACGACATTACTTTAAACCAGATTAGGGAACAGTTTAATGTGAAAACTTAATGACATGGAAATCCAACAGGGATATGAATGGAGGGACAGCAACCAGCACATCATCCAAAGCCTCCTGTATCATAATGAAGTGTGTTCCATGACAGACAGAAATCTTTCTTCAGCAGATGCTAAATGAATGTATTGTTCTATAATAAATCCTGTTTAGATGTCCCCAAGGCCTGTGTCAACATGCCACTTAAACATATGTTCAAATCCAGTCTGATTTCATGAAGTACTTAAGCTGTAGTGAGGCTGGGTTATGTGCAAGGAAAGGCTGCAAAATCAGAACCTGTTAATAAATACCTGCTTTATTAAGATAAGATTTGTTATCCCTTTGCCATTGATGCTTTGCTTAGGTAGGGTTTAGTTTAAAAGTATAGGGGTTTTTTTTTCCACTTTATGATTGGTTTTAAGATGCTGGAAATTATCAGTAATATATGAAAAAATTGTTCTTCATTTTAGGTCTGATTTCAAAGACACAATGGAAGTTAGTAGAATTTTTCCGTTAACTCAACAGGGAGCAGCATCAGGTCTTAAAAATTTTCCAGAAAGCCTTGGATTTCCTTCAGTGTGCACATCATTGTAATTTAGAGTCACAATCAAGAAATCCAAAAGGAGTGAATGTGAATTGAAATTTTTATGAAGAATTCTGAAATCCACCACTTGTTAATTATGCTATTCATGGAATAAAAACCTAGGGGTCAGAGGGAAGGCTTCAGAAAAAGAAACACTAATTCTAAAATCTAAAATAAAACCCCCCAGCCTTTGCAGCCCCCAGCATATTTTGTAGGTTTTTGTGATATTCTTGCTTTTTATGTCTTCGTTCTTGTCTTTAACCTGACTTTTTGAAAAGGGAAGAAGCCAAAAGTTCTCTTGCATGTACTCCTTTACTGTTTGAGAACACATTAGGAGAAAAAAAAGTTCAGCTGTTCCTTTTGCTCCAAATCTTAAGGAAAGTTTCTGAGTGAAGGAATTCCTTTGTAATGCCAGGGAGGCAGCAGTAGATTTCTTGTTTAGCTTTGGTGGGCCTTGCATGAGCTTCGTCTTCTACTATTTATGGTGAGTAGGGATAATTCTATGATACAAAGTATTGTATTTTAATTTGTGTGCTGGAATCTAACTGTAAATTTGTTGTCCAAGGTGTTTCCCTTTCATAATTAAATTTCAGTGCCTAGTTTTACTGCTGTTCCCAGAGATAAATCTTAGATCTGAGAGCTTTCATACTCTGTATCTTTATTGCTCTCATTTTTATTACAGGTAAGGAATTATTTTTTACTATCTTCACAACGATCTTGACAGAAACTTAATATATATTGGTCTGTACCTTCTAATTTATTCATTGACTGGAGAAACCTTGTATTAATAAGCTTTTTAAATATTGCTCTGTACTGTTATGTTCTCTTCAGCTTATGTGCAGGTACCTTCTGATTTTCTATAGAATTTTAAGCCTTGTTGGTCTCTGTTCTTTAGAACGCCTCATGCTGTCCTCAGGCAGAACACCTAACTTATCACTGTTAAAGGAATTTATGTAACATCTTACATAGTAACAGAACCAAAAACTCTGGAAAGCAGAACATCAATCTTGTTTTTCAGTTATAGGAGTAAACCCTGAATTACCATTGTGGAATTATTGCCTGGTGCATATGGAATTTTCTTGAAAGGCAGAGAGAACAATAAACTCATAGTTGCTATTTAGTATAGAACTTTTCTAGAGAATAGGTCAAATGGCTGAGACATTTGTGAAAATGCCATTGATAGCTTTGTCTTTAAAAATAAAATGAAGCTCCAGGTATGAGAGTTGGAACAGAAAGTGAAAGCAATACCAGGAATTATAAACAGCGTAAAATGTAATTGCAGCATTTAACATTTATGCTGTAATGTCATAAACATCAGCCAGTAGTGCTTTCAGCAGAGATTAAATTGCTTCGCTTCACCAGAGGGATGGGCATGTATAGTAATCATTCCAGGTGTTTCTTGAGCACAGCTGTCCCAAGATCTCCCTTGGCAAAGAGTCTACCCTTTGCTACCTTTGAAAGTCTCTTCTTTTGGGATTTGTCAGAACATTATCCAGGATTTATGTTAACTGGGGAGCCAAGTTGTTGCCATGACAATCTCAGCTGTTTATAGCTTTTTGATATAATAAGCAACATTCATGGTAGCACTGCTTGTAAAAAATTTAAGAGGTGTGTTAGTAACAGATAAATGCATGATGCAATGTGCTATCTTTCTGCTTTTACAGGAAAGACAAAAAAGAAATGAAACCTATTTCCCACACACACCTTAGGCTGTGTATACAAAGGTCAGAGTGAAGCGTGGATTGCACTTTGAACCCTGCAACTTCCTGCATTAAAGTATGTTAATATTCGAGTGTATTTCTCCTGGTCGGCCTCTGTTGGGTTGGATCACATTTATGGAGCTGGAGATGCTCCCTCTGGTGGTTCTCCTATCACTTGCCATAATCTACATTTTAAAATGCTGGTTTCTATGTAGTTGGGTGGATAAAACACTGGCAAGCACAAAAGCATCACTTCAGCAGACATTTGCAATATAGCAGTGTGATTAGTGGGTACTATTGGGGTGGTTTGTTGAACATGCCCAGACTTTATTATAAATTTACCTGCACACCTTGAACATGACTTTTGACACTTGAAAAATTAGTTTGGCCATCTCTTGACAGAGATTGCTAACATTGCTGAAGTTTAGGAAAAGACTATGTCCTTCACCCTAAAGATATTGTATTTATTATTTATGTTTTACCATCTTTAAGGAAAAAAAGCACTATGTTTATTCTATGTTGAGAAAGAAAGAGAGAAGAGACTGCATATCTTTTTAATTAGAATACATTTTATTACATCTTGTGATGGGGAAAAATATTGTTTCTAGAAGAAAAAGAAACAAACCAAACCCAAAAGAAACCACCTGGATTTCAGCAATAAGGGCTCTTAACTTTACCTCTGGAGTAGAGAGCTTTGGGGCCAGGTGTTCTGGCCAGGCAAGGCATTTTTGCTGACTGCCTATAACAGTGACTGGGAATTTAGCAATATATAGGCCTTGCAAGGAGATTTTTTCAGTATTTTGAGATAGCAATAGTGTTTTTCTTTCACCATTCCAAACAGTTGGATTCGAGGTAGTTAATATATTGTCTCTATGACGAGTAGTTTTAAAAGAAAGCAGAAGAGCTAATAGAACTCACAGGAAGGATATTTTCAAGGTTGTTCAAGTTACTTTGAAAAAAGCCTTAATTCCATAGGCAAATGCAGACGTTTTGGAAGCTGTTTAAAGGATCAGCCTTCTCTAATAAGTGATATAAACACAATATCCAATACTATCCAGCTTTTGGGATACATAGCCTTTGTAATGAGTTCAGTCTACCACTTGTGATTTGATTGTGATGATGTTAAAACTTCGATGGTGTTGTGCTTGTTCTTTCTTTGTGGAAGCATTTATAAAACCTAGTATTTAAAACCCCAAACCTGTAAGTGTTCTTTTCAGCTTTGATGACAGTAAGTTTTGTGATTTGAGTGTTTTCCAAAAGGCTCAACCACTGGAATCAATAAATTGCACTGAAAACATTGGCTTTCATTAGAATTAAATACTGTAAGAAGGTCTGCAGTCTGCCTTTGCAGAGGAACTCTTTCAATGTTGAACTGATTATAGGCTGTTGATCCAAATGTGAAAAGTAAAAGCTAAATAATCACAAATTTCATGGCCTTGAAAGTTGTCTAAAAGTTTTAGAAGCCAGGTTGCTGTTTCTACTTTAATTTCAAAATAGTGAGATTTAGAACAACTAAACAACAGCTGCTGAAAATAAAAATGTGTTATTTTTATAGTGACAAAGAACTGCTCCAGAAACTGCCTCAGCTAGGTCAGAAACACCTGTTGACCAAATAATTAATTTCTTTCCTGTTTTCTGTGTAATTCCAAGACTTTACCTTTAACCTGAAATAATATGTATTTTTTCATTATCTGTAAAGCAAGTGACAATATTCCAAATTTAGACTTTTCATGTGCTCCAAACTGCTAACTACAGCCATTCAAAAATTAGATCTTGCTCCTGTCCTCCTTCCTGAGTAAAACTGCTCTCTTAGTCATCCTATTGTGATTTGAGAAACCAAAGAAATGAATTGCTCTTTAAAAGTCAGTTTATTTTCTCTGCATTTCTCAGTGATAGAAACTTCCTTTTCATGCAGCAAGAAACCCATGGTGCTGAAGGTGGCTTCTGATTCAAACAGTTCAGTATCAAGAAGTAATTCCTATTTATTTAAAAAGTCATGCCAGCTATCAGTGATGTGCAGTTTCAGCCTGCAATCCAGTTTTATTATTGTTCTGGGACAGCAGAGTAATCTCTTTGATTTTTTTGCAGGTAACATCGTTAACCTGATGCAATCCCAATGTTTATATGCACCATCACGTCTGAGGCTTACACGTCATGTTTTCAGTCTACTGGCTGATCTTAACAAATTTTGACAAAAGGTCAGATATTTCAGATATATTTCCAGTCTCAAGTTTACCTTAACCTCAAGAAAATGGCAGGCTTTTCCTGGGGAATGAGTTATTGGGGAGATTGGCAGGGAAGAGGACAGAGAATTTGGGATTACCGTGTCCATTAGCAGCCAGTTGTCAGATTGAGCCACAAATCTTTAGAGAGTCAGGCCTCTTTGGTTTTGATTTATGCAAAAATTTCCTCGTTTTTCAGAGCTGTGTCCACCAGAGTAGGAGCAAAGATGAAGAGAAAGCTGGGGAAGCATCTCCAAGTGCGAACTTCCCCCTAGTGGACTATAATAAGGAGATTAATTTTTATTGTTCTTTTTTTCTGTTATCTTCACATTCTCACACGGGACCAGCTCAGTGAGGCTCCTGTAGTAGAAAAATAAATTGCTCTGAACTGATATCTTATTGTGCTTTAGGAAGGAAGGGCAGTATGGAAGAAGGATGAGGACAGGAATGCTATAAAAAAACATGTCTCACAGTTGTCTGGATTTTCCTTTAGGCAGGCCATAGGCAGCATGAAAGAGAAACATTTCCCCATTGCTCAATATTTAACTATGGGCATGAAAGCAGCCTAATTTAACAAATTAATTCAGACTAACATTGGTGATTTGAACTTTTGTCTTGCTTTTCCAGAAGACTCTTAGAGCACTTGTGGAAATGGAACAGTCTCTGTAGTCTCAGAGATTGTAGAGACACTTCAGGTTCAATTTTGATTTAATAAGTCTTCCAGCAAAATGATATCAGTAGAGTGGCAGGAGAATTGCCTTACCAGATGCCCTTCAATGATAACAAAGCATAAATAGTCCTGATTTGCCTCAAATAGGGATGTTTTCAGTTAAATTTCCTTGTCCTATATAGAGCTCTGGGTCTTCAGCCTCCATAGAAATGAATTTGTGCTTCCACTGACTGACTACTTTTGTGAAGGGAGACATCAGGGGGTAAAAAAAAAGTTGCCTATTATGGTTGCTTCTTACAATAAAAACAAAGCCAGAGTGATCCATTGTGGAAACTTCCAGACTAGAAGAACATATTTTTTTTCCCTAATGCTTTATAGTCCTTCAGATTTTTTTCTTTTAAAAAGAAAGTAAAACAATAATTGAAGTGTTAACATTCATAGGTCACTGAAGAAATCCTGCTGAGTTGTTGATAACTGTGACATTTTGATTTTGATAATTTTATACTTATTGCAGGAAATTTATATGTATTTTCATATAAATATGAGCAAATATCTACTAGTTTTGCCTATGATGCTTCTGTTACTTTGTTTTTTTTCACTACATCTGAGCCTACTGAGAGCAGGTACCTAAAGGTACAGGGCATTCCCTGCGAAGACCAGGATTCTTTCTGTTCTGTGGATTTGTTGTAGTTGAAGATGAGGTTGAAAAATTCAGCTTAGCAAGCAGAGTCCTTTGCTTGTGCAGTGCTGATAAGTATCCACACTTAACTGCTCCGCTGAAGACAAATACTTCTGTACATTTGGACATTGATTGCTGCTAACAAGTGCCACATACAGCTCCTTCTGTTTCTTGTAATCTCTGTCAGAATCACCTGTACTCTCTTGTTCCCACGGTGCTTAATGCTGTTTCAAAACTTTCCTAGGGAATTTATTGTGGTCACGGATATTTGTGAGTAACTTTTAAATCTATTTGTGGCTATGGGATTCTTTTAAAGTATTTGGAATTAATACCTTCTCTTTCTTCAATAGTTACTAACTCCAGAGACATTTTTACTGTTGCATATCTAAGTGTTGCAAAGCAAATGAGAAAAAGTTTACATGTGCTGTCTAAAAGACAAATAAAAAGAGAGAATTTCAAACATTCTCTTCTACTACTGCAGATGAGTTACACATGTTCTGTGTTTTCAAACCCCAGCACTTCAGAAAAATAGGAGATCCCTGTCTTCTAAGAGCCACATGCTTTGATTTAATGAATAAGCAGGATACACAGCACAAATCACTGAAAATCTGAGTGCTGGAGGAACACGCAATGAGGTGAAATAACCTCTGTATAAGACTTGGGCATTTAATAGCAATTAGATGCTGCATCGATTATTAAGGCTCTTTTTCTGTATCTCATGTCTGAAAACAACAGACTGATTTGAGTCTTTGTTTAAAACATGGAACTGTCCACGTGCAAAGTTACAGAGATCTAGATGCGTGCTCATGTGTTTTATTGGATTTGAATTTTGGCTTGTGAAGGTTCAGAAGTAACTGATTTTGTCTTTCATGAGTTGTGTGAGGAGACGCAGAATTAAGACTAAAAGAATAAGAATATGATAATGTATCAAGGAGCTAACTAATCATGAATGTATTCCTAAACCACTCTTTCACTGCATCTAAGGATTATCCATTGCTACTGAAGTGACATTTTCATAGGGCATCCCTTACAGCAGATGTTCTTCTCATTTGACTTTGGATAACCTTGTCTGAAAGTACAGGCTGTGCTCAGCTCCTGTTGGGAGGTAGGATTAGTTTGCCAAAGCTGAAGAAACTGGAGTTTCTTACCTTCCCAACTTACTCTGAGCTGCTCTCAGCAGGAAGTAGAAAACCAAGACTGTCACCATCTCAAATTTTGCTGTGACAAGCACGCAGATAAGGCAGGGTGTTCTCTCTTAGACCGGGAGGCACCTGAAGGATGTCTGTAGCTCTGAATAACATATTTGTGTTATGTCGGTCCACTGAACCTAGAACTTAATCAAATAGAAGGGAAAGCATAAAGAATAAAAGGGAAGCAAATATTACAATGACATAACTGGGTTATTCTTTTGATTTCATCAAAAGAATATCCAGAGGCTGATTTAAAAATTTAATTCCTCTCCTAAAGCTGTTCATGCAAAATTAGCATTAGGAATTGTCCCTTTTTTTTCCTCTATCAAAACTACTTTTTGCATCCAGTTTCATATTGTACTTTGTCCCAGTACAAAAGAGATGAAGCTGCCAGAGAGGGACAAGTAAAAGGCTACTGGAAGAATTAAGGGACTGGGAGGAAAGGCTGAGACGGCTGGAGCTCACACAGGTTTCGTACACTGAGAGGACATAAAGAAGGTGGAGCCAGGTTCTTCTCAGTGGTGCCCAGTGAGAGGACAAGATGCAATGGGCACAAACTGCAGCACAGGGGATCCCTTCTGAACATCAGAAGACATTTATTCACTGTGATGGTGACTGAGCAGTGTCACAGGTTTCCCAGGGAGGTTGTGGAGTATCCATTCTTGGTGGTATTCAAAAATGGTCCGAGCATGGTCGTGGGCAACTGGGTGGCCCTGCTTGGGCACGAGGCTTGGACCAGAAGAACTCCAGAGGTCCTTTCCAACCTCACCCATGCTGTACCTGTGTTTTTTGCCCTCATTATGCTTTGAACTAAAAGCAAATTCTGCACAAATTCACATTCAATCATTGCCAGTTATGCAATTCCTTTGACTTCCTGCACTATGACAAACACGCTGATAGCAAAAGCTTGATTTTTCTTTGTGGCACCTCTTGGGCATAGGTAGTATAGTACACCCTTGAAGATACTAATAAGCTAGATAATAGTTTTGGATCAGATCTCTTAAACTTGGTCAACAGATTTAAGTGTTTAATTGCAAAATCAACAGGTAATAGGTAAACTTATTATTCTAAAATGTGCTTCAAAATGGTTGCTGAGTAGAGCAAGACTATCTCTGCAATTACTCGTATGTGTAAAACTGTGTGTCAGAAAATATCCACGATGGAAGTCAGACCTCTTAAAAAATACTGTGAATTGGAAGGCTATTACAAGAGAAATGAGAGGTCCTTAGTGCAAAGTGCTGTGTGGAGAGGAGGAAGTATAACTCACTGTGTCAAATATTCTAATTTGCAGGTTTCTGTTCTACTATAATTAAGGGATAGGAGTAATGGAAGGATAGCATTCCACAAAGCAAGCAAGATGGAAGAATGAATCACTTTTACTTCTTCTATAACTTCTCCTGGATTTATTTCTCTCTCATCTTTTTTTGAGCGATTGTTAGTGTTGATCACCTTGCAGCCCGGAGTTAATAAAATAATAGGTGTTCCCATAGGTGCTATTACTATTGCCATATCACAGACATCACCTAGAGAATTCCACCCTTTTTTTTTTCATAAATCATGGTTATGATACTTTTTTAGAAGCATTTTGTATACATCCAGTTTGCTCAGAGATAATTGAGAGGAAAGGATTTGAGGGAATGATTGAGAGAGAGAAACTCAAGACAGATAAAGTTTTCAGATGGGGTGTGTGTCATGGCTGAGAAGGCCGATCTTAGACTGTGTAAGATTTTTGATGAATGAATAAATTTAAGGCATCAAGTCCGATATTGAGTTACATAAACATGCTGTGCATACAAGGACTTCACTATATAATACAGAAACAATCTCTAGATAGACATAAAAGGTGAAAAACTTTAGGAACCTGTTTGTATGCAGTATCTTCAGTCCAGCAACATCATTCACTAAATCCAATCTAGTGCTTTTATACTAACAACTCATCAAACTGTAAAGCCACATCATTATTTCCAGTTGCTGGCTGTGGATCTTATCATGACAACTGATTCAAACTCTTCAGTATTGCACATACTGAAAGCAATGGGCTTTATTGTTAGTTATTCTCCATCAGATGAACATACAGCATGTCGATAACTACCTACTCCTCTGAAATGAAAAGAATACATTCAAAATGTATTTTTCACCCTCTTCTGCTGTCGAAATGTTTATCTGGTTACTCAACATAGCAAGCTGTCAACCGCATGGATGCCATTCAGCCATTTCTGCTCCTCAGATACTGGTGAACAGGACCCACACAACCAAATGCCCATGTGTTCTGCCATTCAGTGTGACTCAACAGAGTTGTGTGAAAGACCACAACTTTCTGAACTGGCAGCAGGCACCTGTGTCTATGCTTGGCTCATCTTCCTGTCAATAAATACCCAAAGAACCCTCATGTACATCAATTTAAGTTCTGTCTGATGGGCTGCAATAACCTTGGTCAGGTTGCAATTGAAAGGGGGGAAAAACATGTGCAAGTTACCAACTGGTGTGGAGACACATTAAAATAGCATTGATAAATCATGGTGCAGATGAGCTACTAAGATATTTTCAAGCAGCTATAAAAACTTGCACTTATATTACACTAATTGTTAGTTTACCATTACACTTACTAGCAGTAAGAGCTGCTAAGCAGCACAAATTTTCCCAAAGATGTTGTATCATTGGCTTAGTCATGTAGAAATGCTCAGGGAGACCACGGGCTACCTTGCTACTGCCCCACATTTAAAGAGGGGGCAAAGGGACCTGCATTGTGTCCCTTTTACTTTGATTTAAAGTTTCTGGGTGCCTAGAGCTTTATTGTGGTGGGGAGCAGATAAAAGGAAAGGAGTCATGCCTAAAAATTAAACATAAGTTTGATTTTTTTCATTAGATTGACATTTTCTGACAAGGTCCAGTGCAAACAGAAATACCAGTCCCAGTTTGGTCTCTAAACCTGAATCACAGAGTTGGTCTAAACCCTATTTGGCCATCCATTGGACTCTCTAATGACAATAAGAGTATTTTAAACCATTCAAAACGATCACAGTTTTGCTCAGCTGCCCACGCTTTGCCATGGTTACGTGAAGAAGTAACTTCATGACACATGCTTGGCATTTCTTGCATTTGTTTGTTTGTTCAGGCTCCAGGAGGGCTATCAGTGATATACATCTGAGAGAGGAGGTTTGAGTTTACATCCCTCCAGCCCCCAGGTTGTTAATTTTAACACTGTGAGGAGAACTGCCGGTTTCCACATTTGGGGAGTTTGGGGTGTGCCAGGTTGGAGGTGGCACAAGGAGGGGGCGTGCTCTGAAACAGCAGGTGAAGGTGGTTCCATTGCCATGGGAACCATGAGGGGAAGGGAGCAGATCTGATGTGATGGGGAGAGGGCACAAAGAGATGTGTTATTGTGTAGCTGTGTTTATTTTTAAAATTGTTCGTGGCACGGAAATGTCACCAATGCAGATTTTGACTCAGAGAGGACTGGCAGTGACCTTGGTTTAAAGCAGCTCTGCAGCTGCCAGGATTATCCTCACAAAGTTCCTAGCACAATGTTTTCCTCTGATACGTAATAAAATTGGTGACATTGTGAATATACATTCTTATAACTTGACAGCAGTTTCATCCATTGGAGATATCATTGGTGGATCTTGCTTGAAAAAGCAGGCAGATGGTTTTGGTTCTTGTGAAAATTAAGATCAGATCAAAGGCTGAGCATCTCTAGCATCTCCAAACATCTCTTATGTTGTACCTGTAGCTCCCAAACCAAAATTCCTCTCTGTCCATCTTTAGTAGGACTCTTTCAGTTTCTTGATTGTTGAAATTTCGTTCAGATAAGTTATAAATTATAAATGTGACTCATTTCCAGTGCAATACCTCAGTTGTGACTCAAGCTACAGTGCTTTCATTGCAATGAAGGCTGTAAATATTAAACTTGTGATGTTTTTATTTATGATTCTAATCCATCAGGTAGACTAAAATCAAATCATCGTTCTAAACTTGCCTTGCACTGATTTAATCGGCTCCCTAAAGGGAAGTGGATTTCCTCTCTTTGCCAGACATTAAAGATTTCGATTGCAAGTGAGTACAAAGCTCATATTTCCTAATGGAGATATTCTATGGGAAATATTATGAACATTTATTTAAGAAATTATGAAATACAGTAGATCCCTTTTGCCTTTTTTATTTTAATTTTATTAAGCAATAGCGAATTGCTATTGAGAATCACCAATAAGAGCATTTAGCATCGAAAGAGTATTAGCTTTACTTAGTTTCCACCCAATTACATCTTCATACAAAAGAAGATTTAATTAAAATGTAGAAAAGACATTAACAAAATAACATCCACTAGCTAAAATTTTAAAAAATGTTCTTGGATTGCAACTTGTTTGCGATGCTTCTGCACCAGAGGAAACATTACATATGATTACTAAATGCACATATTGTGGTCACCATATTTGTCCATTTTCAAATTGACAAGATTTTACTACAGTTTTTAGAGTAAAAATGAAAAGTGAGTTCTGCTGAACCTATTTACCCATTAGTTCATAACATTGTATGATAGAGGTTTTGAAATAATTGCATTGAATAATATTCTTTACACTTGCAAGTGAAACTACCGCTGCCAAAACCTGAAAAATTTCCCTTCAGTAAACTTTCAGTCTATTTAATGATTTTTCCCATTGATTTCTGATTTGGCCTACTTTAAAACTTCAGTACAAACATTAACTGCTCAAGACATTAAACCTAAATTACTTTTTGAGCATTTTAATAAGTTGTGGTAAATTTAGGGCTTAATGTATGTTGTCCTGCTTTAATTTTAAATAAGCTTGGTTTATAAGATATATAAAATAACATTTTTTAAAAATGAATTTATACACTTTTTGGAATGCAGATTTGTTTGGGTTTGTTCTTCATTATGTCCACAGATTTCAAAGAGCACTGGACTGGGCCTTGTGTATTGTCTAAACCTAACTTTTCAGTGAATATTTTATTAATTGGATCTGTTTAAATACAAAGAAAATCCTTTTTAACAGGAGGAAATGACTTTCAAGTTTTAGTGGGTCTAATAAGACCACACGATTGCTTTCCAAGTTGCATGGAAGAACTTTTCAGCCAAGGACACAACTCAAAGCTAAGGACCTATGGCAAAATTATCTGATATTATTTGGAATTTGTTGAACTGTTCTGTGTATTACTGAAGGTCGTCTTCTCTGACAAGAAATGTAAACTAAACCAGTAATAAATCAAAATAGGAGATAGGATACAGTTCTCATTCCTTTTTTGATACTTTGGCAATGTAAGAAATGATTTATTGACTACTGAAATTCAAAGGATTGGTCACATATGGAAAAATATTTTTTAATTAGGACAATTCTGTAAATTTAAGCTTCTCAATGTGTTATGGAAGTTGATCCTAATTATATATTTTAATGGAAACTAACTAGTAGTAGGTACAATCTGTTCCATATATCCATTCCCTTCTCCAGTTCTATAGTACATATGGCATGAGGATATACATGTCTGATACATATGCCTTTTTAGCATGGTACACTTCCTTCCTATAGACAGACCTTAACAATTAAATTCTGGTCAGTTAGTATACTTGCGTTTATAAACCGTGAAGTTTTTTTGATAGCTGCACTGGATTATGGCCACTTTAGATGAAGGAGAATTAGGGGGTTTGTTTACTATTTAATATATCTTTAAAAAATTTACTTATTACATTTGGTTCCCCTGCCTTCCTTTCCTGTTTTTTAAAGGACTAGAATAACTATTTAGAAGTTGACTTTGTTTCAGAAGAGGTGGGCAGAGATGGGTCAACTTTGGATCACCCCCCTCCAGCCCTCTTCTGAAAGGCAGACCATTTGGTGGCCACTTCATGGAAGACAAAGCCTGAAAGTCTTCTGTTGCCTTGCACTTAATTACACTCTCAGTTTTATTTAGAATGTAGTGCACCAGATGACAAAAACATGACAGGCTTTGACTGGCAGTGATAGTAAATGGCTTTTAGTGCAGCTGAAAACACCTACAGAAGTTTTGATAAAGTTTTTTCCTTTAGATCAGCACAGTGGTTAGGCAATAATTTACAAAAACTCTAATTTTTATAAGTGCCAGTTCTTCTATTTATAAATTTAGTTGTAAAAATCATTTGGAAGACTGAAATAATGTGAAAAATTATTTGTCATGTGATTTTTACTGCCCTGGATTTCTATGAGCAATCCCTCTTTACAAAGATGGCTGTGGGATTCAGTACAGGATAATTCACTGTATTTTTTTTTCATAAAGAGCAACTTCCATATTAAATTAGAAAAGATGAAGGAGAATGCATGCCATAGTTTTCACAGCTGCTTAAAAATCAGCAGCATTGTGAATCTGTTAATGAGATCCTGAAATATTTAAAAATCACAGATGAAAGATTAATACTGGTTGAATAGTTCAAACAGAGGGAAGAAGTTTTGTAATGTGAAAAGTCACCCCAATCTCTAAGCAGAGTGAAACATCAAATTTATTTAAAGTGCAAGGCTAAGGAGAGTTATCTAAAATGTATTGATGAAGGGCATCTGCGTGGGAGCTTTGATTCATTTATGTGTGCATTTTAATTGAGTTTGTTATTTTTTTTGTGCCAAAAAGAAAAGAGAAATGCACAATAGTGTAATATGGTGTTTGAATGCTGGAAGAAATAGAAAAATGAAGTTGTATTTAGCTGAATAGAGAATAATAGAATCTACAAATGTCAGTTGACGATATCATGTCAGTTTTTACGTTGTGGTTTCTTCTGTTTTTTGGACACATACTCTTCACTAAGTAAATCATACATTTTTACCTCAGTTATGTCACCTGTTTTCATGTTGATTAATTCATGTAATCATCTAAATAATTTTTAAATTAAGTAATTGTCATTTAAAATTGCTGGTAAAATAGTGGGGGGCAAAAAAACAACAGGAAGGCATTTTATTTCTAAAGAGCCTGTTCTGTTAATCCACACTTTTCATCATATATTTCCATTTGTTTTTAATTACTAAGTACATTTTCGTGAAAATTATGAACTTTTGTGGGTTAAGGGTTCCTTTGCTCTTGCTGTTTATTTCTTTCATGCAGACATACTTCACTGTTTCTGGCAACCAGACTAACTTTAAAGCAGCACATGGTAACACTGCAAACTCTGAACACTGACTTCAGTGAGAAACATGGAACAACACAAAGCATGGATCAAATCTTGAGGTGGTGTAAACTGATAAAGTTCTGACTTGAGCCAGACTTTCAGGTTTCCACTGTCTGAGCATCTTATTTGTGTATAAATCCCCACGTGAATATCTTCAAAAACCATTGAGAGGCGAAAACTGAAATTACATAGTGGCAGAACCCCTGTAAATAATAAAATTTCAAGCTCGCCATACAGCATTCCTTTGGCTTTTGCGGTTGACTTTGTACACATAATATAAATATAATGAGCATATGAGATGGGGTTCAAGGAGAGCAATATCTGTATTGCACGAATTAACAGTAGTTTTATCAGGACTGGATGAAATCTTGATCTAAATAGGAATGTTGCTGAGCTGCAGAATCGTGCCCATGTCATATGTGAGGGGAAAGTACATTTTACTCAACAGTGCGAGTAAGGCTGGAACGGAGAATTGAAACATCTTTGCTCATCTATAAGATCTGTAAGTAATATTTCCTACATAATTTTATCCATGGTTTATCTTCCATTTCAAACTTTAAGATGGCAACGTTGCAGAACAAGCTTTCTCTCACAACTGAAAAAAAACCCACAGGAAAATACATTCTCCTCCAAATCTTTCTTTTGAATGTGCTAACCGTAGCCATAATTTTCCAGTGCAAAATGTTAGGTGGCACTAGGAAATGTTAGGCAGCCAACTTCCCAGCTTGTTTCCACTGCTGTGGCACAGACTTTGCCCATGCCATCCAAGCTGTGCTGGCACAACTGTTTTTGGGGCAATCCTATGAGCTAGATTGGGATGCTGTCTGTGTTAAAATAATGCAGAAGATATGATTTGAAACTGTCCCCTCACTAAATACTGCCCCACCACAAACTGCCTGTGTTTCAATGGATATGGGAATCTCACTTAGAAAGAGTACTGGTAAAGGAAAATTTAGGAGAGACCAGCCACATCAAGCTTTTTTACTCTTTATCAGCATCTAATTAGTTTGTCTTAAAAGCTGGCTAGATAGCTGGGAGTGTCAGGAAGCCTCTATGCTAATTGCCTTTAAAAATAAATGCATCAGAGCCACTGGGGCATTTCTGTTGTGTTTTTAGATTATTCATGTAAATTATGAGGTTATCAAATGCGAATGTGTAATTGCCAGTCATATGCTCTGATATTGTCTTCCTAAGCTGTGCAATTACTCAGGGTGTCATCTCAGTCTTCAAGCAACCAGAAACTTCTGCTTCTACATAAAACATCATCAAGGTATTATGAAGCCTTTGGCGATAGAACACAATTAAAATACCTCAAGCAGTGAAACCCATTAGTATAAAAGAGGCTAAGTTCAAGAGGAATAGTTGTGGCATGCCTATTTGACAGCGACAGGAGCACAGAGCAGATTAACTCACCCTGCTGAGACTCTGGGCTCTCTGCATTGTAATGTCACAGCACAGTGCCCAAGCTGCTACACTTAAAGATAATTTGGACATCTCTGAGTTCCACCTCAGTGGCTACAGGCAGCATTGGCCCTACTTTTGTGAGTTCAAATCATATAAATGCGGTAGTAGCACAACACAATCCAGATGTTTATGTTATCAGCTTCAACTGCAGCTGTATTAGACTGAGTGTCCTGTTCCACTGCTGACTCCCTCTGCTCCCGTGGCCAAGTCCCACCTGTATGGGCACAGCCATTTCAAGCAGCTTGGATGCAAGCCACTTCTGTTTGTGAAGTCAATGGAGCAGTGGTTATTATGGGGCAAAACCTGCTCTAATGTGTTCTGCAGGACCAATAAAACCAAGGAAACATCCCCCCAACTCACACTTAACCATATCCTTTGAGATCAAGAATTCTCTGTCAACGTGCTGAGTTACAAAACCAAATTATACAGGCAGTTTCTTAGCGTTTATACAGTGCTTTTACAGTAAACCTATAATATTTTCATGTTTTCAGCCTGAACAAAATAAGATACACTGCACTGTAGTAAAACAGCTTTACTTGTAGATGCTTTGCTAAGCTATCTTCGTAGATGATTTTTGAAAACAAAAGTTAAATGTTCAGAATAGTATCCAGACACTTAAAATTCACACAAAAAAAAATTACGTGCTGGAAACTTTCACTTCACTGTTACTGCATTTACACTCTGTGGAGTTTACATTATGCACATAAAGAAAACATCTGTATTTTCTAATTATAGAAGTTTTAATAAACACCAGCTTTGAACCATGACTTTTTCTACATCCATAGAAGCACAGCATACACAAGGGCAAGACATTTCCACATACTACCTTTCTGACATGTGTGGGACCTGACCCCAAAGAAGTATCTCTATGCAGAAAAAGGTGGGATCTGGATAAAGTTAGTTTTTAAACTCTACTGAAATTTCCAGCTGTGAGGATTTCTGGAATGGCAACATCCCAACATTGGAAAGAGAACAATTTATTTCATGTAAACATGTAAAGAGCTTACAGATGAAAATTGCTCCCAGTCATTCCTTGCATAGCCTGTCCTTGAAAGTATCATCAATTTTCATTTCTTTCTACATCATTACTGAATTACTCATCTCTCAATTAATGTACTGCGACCTTAAAATAAAAAAAGGTGGACCAGAACTTTCACTGTCATCCCACCTGATGACCCTGTACTTTTTAAGAGGGCAACATCTCTTGCCATCACAACAGTTATGAATGAGTTGAGCTATCAGTGGTGCAGTCCAGATGCACATTTTATAGTTTTTTCCAGGAAAACTGGAGATATATACAGTCTAGTGAAATTGTATCTTCTAAGGGAGCATTTTGCTTTTCAATTTTTCCTACCAGAGGGCCTGTCTGCTGTAGGCAATCTAGTTATTCTTGAAAATGATCAATTTAGCAACAATAATTGTACCCGTAAACCTTCCCTGTGTTAGCCTCTGTCATCAACTGAAAAATAGGTTTTTACATAAAAAGGTATGAATCTGTGTATCAGGAACTTTAATGAAATCTACATATAATATACACTATACTTCCATTTCAGAAGTTTTTATGAGTTATTCAGGTACCTGGTCAGGGTTTCTGGCACGATTTATTGGCTTGTTAAAATTCATAACTGTTGTTTCCTTTAAGTAGTCACAGACTTTCTCATTAGCACCTGTACAACCACCACTACAGACAATACACACCAGATGACACTTGCTAAAATCATCCTGCCCCCTGTAAAGCCACCTGGCATCCTGCAGGCTCCACACTCACTTGGGGCTCTGGGAGCTGCCTCTTCCATCACGATTCCTTGTGCTTCCGACTGAGAGCTCGTATCACCAGTCATACCCTGCAAGCTGCTTTTTAATGGTCACTACATGGTTTGGCTCCCTTAAATTTGCCAAGTAATTCCCTTTCTGTCCATTTCCATTTGAGCTAAATAGAAGCTTTTGATTTGCAAGGTATGAAGACTGACTTGCTAAATAAGCAGTATAATAAATGAATGCTTGAAATTATATGACGATTTGAGTGGCTCAAAACTTCTCTCATGATTTCTATGTAATCTGTGAGGGAAATGACATTTTTAGCTTCAGTGAAGGTTTCTCTTTGCTCAAAGCTCTTGCTGTTTGTCCTCTAATAAACTCAGGGAAAGAAATTCAGCTTCTAACATGTTTCTAGAAATCCACATTTGTTATACTCCTGTGTCTTCTTTATTCCGCACCTTTTCTTTACAGAGCCCTTGTCTTGCAGGTCTCCTTTTGAAAGCTGGAGACCAGACTACCTGCAGCAATGGAATTCCCCACTTCCCAGCCTGAGCAAGGGCAGAGGTAAGGAGGAGGGGAAAAAATTCCTACTAGGTAATCTCTGTGAATTATAAACTCATTAGTACACGCTCTGGGTTTGGGTTGACTGAAACCTGTTGCTTTTGTTGGAATTTGTTTTAACTCTATAAATGACAATTATTATGATGCTTGGATTTCTGAAAGTGAATAGGAAACTGCTACACGTGGTTTGAAGTGTGCTATTTTAATTTAATGCTTGGTTAATTTCAGTTTGGTAGTAAGAATGATGCTTAGCAAGTAAAGCAGAGAGTAGAGGATAGCGGAAAGATAGTTTTGTCATTGTGTCCTGGATTCTACAGAGAGGGTGATCCCGAGACTTGAATTGCAGTTAGTTAGATAGTAACTGGAAATGTGCTGATGGCCAAACAGATAATGCATGGCAGGGCAGCATTAAACGTCTTACCACTACAGAGCATTAAACACACAAGTACATACAGGACCTGTGCTCTAGGAGGCTTCAGTCTGGACATGTTTGGTGAAAGAAGCCCCTTCTCAGCTTCTTTTTGGGTGCTGTTCAAGCAGGCAGGGAGCAAGCAAGCAGCAGAACTTGTGTGCATATGAATTAAATCATTGCTTCAGTCATAAGCCAGGCATACTCCAGTAGACCCAGGGAAGTATTACATGCACTGACTAAATCTACAGTAAATCAGGACTTGCTGTGTTTGCAAGGAAGACATGGACATCATGAAAGAAGGCACTTAAGGCCCTAAGTGGCCCTGTGTTTGCAAAAGCCAGTCCATGGAGGGCTGTATGTGAGAGGTATTGGTTACTTTATACGTCTTCCCATATAAAAAGGCAGTTGTGTTACTGTGTTCCCAAAGGACAGCTATGGATTGGAAAAATCAGCTGTGAAATGACTAAGAAAAATTTGGTTGCTTTTCCCAAAGCCAAAAATAGAAGCATGCTTATATAGTAAAGGTTGACTGAATCCAGCACTTGTTTCTGCTATAATTAAGCAGCAGAATAGTTGCATTTTGATGAGGAATTCTGTTGTCTGACTTCAACGTCCCATTGTGGGGAATCCTTCATTTCATTAAAGGAATTTTTTTACAATGAGGTTATCATTGGTTAGGTTGTGATTAGCTGTATGAAAACACACATTGCTATATGGCATAAGTCAAGCCAGGTAGATTATTACGCCCTCTTCCTCACAAACAGGCAATTCATGTCACCTGTCATCAGCAAAGTAAGGCACACATAGACCACAGTGAGTCAAGACTCCTGAGTTAATCTTGATACTGCACTTGATGTTCTGATTGACTTTTTAGAAGCTTCTTCGCATCTCTTGGATTCTCTGAGAGTGACAGCTTGTGACAGACTTTGATCTTGAGGACTTAAATGCTATTTGTTCACTCAAATCCCTTGATATCTTCTTTGTTTTCATGCAGTAAATGTACTCGCTAATTTCTTTAAAACCGCAGCCAGCTGACTGGTTATATTCCTGTCAGTGCTAGTCACTTGCCTGACTTATAGCAGGACTTATTACTTTAACTGATGGCCTATTATGTGCCACTTTGCCTGAATTCCTTTTCTGAAATTGCCATTAGTGCTTAGGTAATAAAAGTGCAGCATCCTGCATGAACATACTTCACATCACTCAAGAATCAAGCTGTCAGGATTGCTGGTCTTCTTAGTAGTTTTTCTATAGATAAAATCAGCAACACTGTAGAGGCTTTTATCAATGATTAGCTTATTGTAGAACATATTTCATGTACCGAGCAGTGTGCTGTGTGCCATTTTGGAGTGGTATTGTGGTTTCATAACATCCTATCAGCATGCAGACACTGCAGTAAGAAGCACCTGATTCTGACTTTGCTGGGACTTTGTGCTGGCATAACTCAATTGCTTCAAATGGACAGAAGTGAAATCAGAGTCAAGTCCAGTAGAGTTGCAAACATGAGCTGGTGGGCTAAGCAGAAATTTCTGGGCTTCATTGGAAGTTTTAAAACTGCAGGTAAATTTTAATTCATTCATATCCATAAATGTATTGTGGGTTTGACGTTTGTAGGCCCAAAGTTTTTAGTCTGGTGGTTTTCTTTGCTTCCAGGTGTCCTCTTACTCAGCACCAGGAAAGTAATGAGTAACACAGCACCAAACATCACTCACAGCAGGACTCTGCTGCTGTCATGGTGTTACTGCCCACTTAACACTTCATGGAGTCTTATAGCCAACCAAAACAATATACAGATCATTCTCCAAAAGTTAGAGTCAAAAGGGTGCATCTGGAAATATTTCCTTAGAACTACTGTGCACACACAACTTTACATCTTTTTTTCCTTTGGCCTACAGCCTCAAATCTTTGCTGGCCTGTATCATGGAACCGTGGTATTGCATTTATGCTGTGCTGCATTCCAACTACTGTTTCTGCACTGAGTGTCCTAAAAAACACTTCCATGATTATCCTTGTCTGGAAGCACTGCCAGTTTAATGAGTTTCCTGCTGGGTATGCTGGTCTACCAAACTACCCTCCTTTAAGCTCCAGTGCTCATGGCTCTTATCTCAAAAGAATGAACCAATAACACATCCACAAGGGTCTTGAAGTGTTGGAGAATCTTGTCTCTCCCTTGCCATTCCAAGCAGTACCAGAGCCTTGATGGAACCAGCCCAGCAGAACCTGCAGCACAAGGGGCATGGCTGAGATTCCTTGCTTGCTTCTGTGTTCTGTCTCTTTGACCGTGTTCAGTTTACTCAGCATTCAAGGCATATTAGAGAAAGAAGTAATAGGTCATCCTTTTTGTGGTTTTTGGGGTGGTAAGAACTTCATAAATTGCCTGCTGGCTCAGACTATCCGTGCTTGTGTATGTGGCAATCAGAGTGGCTGTTTGGGGAGAACACATAAGCCTGTTCACATCCTGATGTGTGTTTCTTCCTTCTGTCCCAGAATCAAAATTTTTGGATTAGGTGTATCAAGAGAACATTCCTGTCAGTTGTTCTTATTATCCATTTATGGACGTGTTGTCCATGAATGTGTGCAGCTGCTTTTCAAACCTATTGATACTCTTTGTTATCACAAATGCCCATGGCGAGTCTGAAATGTAAAAATTCAGCTTGAATACCATGGTTACACAAAGATAAGTAAGATTTTTGAATGTTTTATAAAAGGGAATTTCTACCATAAATATCATCTGTCAATACTTTTACTTTTTTACTGTAGCAGATAACTGCACAAACCATGAAAACAGCAAAGCAGAGTGATATTTCCATGTCATAAGAGACTGAAACACAAGAAAGGCAGTGGAGGGTCAGATAAAGGTTTCATACAGCCTTCTTTTTCCAACAGTCACCTTGACGCTTAAGGTAGAACACAAGCGGAGAGAATACCTCTAGTATTACTTTCCCAGCACTTTAGTGATCACTTTTAGTGATTCAGAATTCAATGACAAAATTCTCTGAGGAACCTAGTCTAGTGAAAGGTGTCTCTGCCCATGGTGGAGAGCATTGGAATTAGGTGATCTTTAGGGTCCCTTTCAACCCAAACCATTCTATGATTCTATGACATCTTGTTCCAAAAGAGATTGAGTTAACAGAAACTTGCTGTATTTTTCTCTTACAAAATGATGTACTTGCTT
This sequence comes from Sclerurus mexicanus, assembly GCA_013396755.1. NCBI lineage: Eukaryota > Metazoa > Chordata > Aves > Passeriformes > Furnariidae > Sclerurus > Sclerurus mexicanus. The sequence goes on from VWZF01003281.1 coordinate 167,717, forward strand.
TTTGAATTTCTATAGTCTGAGCTTTGACAACAGCCAGTTCCCTCCATAGGAATGCTGAAGTTCTGATATTTGCGTTGATTTGTTGTGACCACCTTATGTGTATGTGGGGAATTGCATGGAAAAATTCATAATTAAAAATTCATAATTATTTCGAACAACAAATTCAAATTGTGCTTATGAGCTGTGAACAGAAAAGAGGGATTGATTTGTTTTGAATTATTTATTTGGATGTTTTAGTAATAATATTGACATGACATGCATGACATGGCTTCCTGATTCCTGACTATAATAATGAAACATAAAAAGAATGTATGGGGTATGGTTCCAAGCATATATGAATGTTATATCAGTTGTAGACATACATAGTTATACATATATGTGAAATCAAAGGTCCTTTTTATGGTCACAGAAGCTTGTTTGGGTTGATCCAAAGGGACAGTAGTGGATTAAACTTCTGAAAACTACAGTCCTGTTTCTTCCAGACTCTTGAGAACATGGTGTGTTTTAAACAAGGCCTCCTTCCTGCTGCAGTCCATGGTATTGCTTATCTGACAAAGCCAGGCCTGAGCCTGCAGCCCTGGGACCGAACTGGAGCCAGTTGGAAAAGCTGGGATGGTGGGGAAGGTTTGTAAACAGCTGAAGTGGAGCCTTCTGGGTTTAATGTGTTCCATAACCAGTTCAAACAGGGCAGTGACTGAAAACCCCAGATGTCAGAGTTACACAACAGCTCCTTCAGGAAAGCAGCTTTAAGTTTTCAGTGGGCTTTATAATAATAAGCATGCATGAAATGTTCACCCACAGACAGTGAAGTGTTTGCTTTGTTAGCAGTACTCACCCACCATCATCTCTCAGCTCATCCTTTCATAGGGGGAGAGAGGGATCTTCATCCCTAATGCAGGTTTTTACATTACCCTTATGTTACTGTGCGTGGGTTGTGTATAGCAGCCTTAATGCAGCAATTTGCAGACCTGCATCAATTTAGTGCTTTTTTTTTTGTTCTTAAAGAAATGCTATATTGAATGAAAGTTTGAGGCTTTTTTTCCACCTGGGCTAATGTTGAGGCCTTTGAATGAAAGAGGGTTTATTTTGAAACCTACAGAAATTTGGCATTTTCTATTCATACCTGTAGCTTTGTATCCAGCAGTGTTCAACTACATCTGATCTATTTTAGCCACCCACCATGGGATGTGACTTGCTACATCCTATAAGCAACTATTTCTCCCCTCCTTTGAAGGGAGTCAAGATGGTGAGCCCTTGTATGGAAACTGTTGAAAGAACCCTACGTCAGCTATTCTGGTTTTAGATACTCAACTTTTCTAAAATTCAGTGTTTCTAGTGGACTGTCAGGATTCTGCCACATGGCACTTGTTTTTGGCAGGGTATTCTTTCTCACCCTGATATGGGTGCTTGTTTTACTACCTTGCAAAGACTGAATTTTAAACCTCCAGTCTTTTTAAACAGAATGACTTAAAAGGACCAACACTGACCTGTGTATTCTTATTTGGTGAAGACTAGTGCTTTGGTTTTGGTTAAGAATATAAACCACATTGAACTGTCATTAACATGGACTCACACAGTCTCTGCCCTCAGTTTAGTTAACCATCTCCAATGCAGCCTTTACATACAAGGTATAAAGAAGGCTGCAGCTCTGCCATTCCTCTGAATGCAAGCTGTCATCTCCTCAAATCTCACAGTGCTGAGCCTACTTGAAAAGTGGAGTACTTCTGGTTCTGAAAGCTGTAGGAAAAAGATCTTCACCTGATACTCATTACAAGGCTTGATGTGCCTCTGCTGCACAATCGTAAGTTCTTTTATTACCATGCATAAGACCCTTCAACTTTGATGCTTCCTTAGACCACCTTCAAACTGCCTGGAAAGGTTTGGCACAGTCAGGACTTAGCTGAGAACTGTCTGATCTCTTTTCGCTTTCTATGTCTCACTGGCTTTCCATTCCTCTCTTTGACTCTATATGTAACTTATCACCAGTATGCCGATCTGCACCCATCTGTGCTAATGACTTTATCCCAGTGTTTTCATGTGACTGTTGAAAAGTGAAAAAAACTTGGTTAGGGTTCCATCCCTCAGTCTCAAACCTCAATATTTACCTTACCTGACCTCTGCCTTACTAAATAAATACTAATGCCAACCTCTAAATAACATATCCACCAGTAAAAACTTCTGATGAGAGCTGTCTGTGATTGCTGACTAGTCTGCACTGGACTGCTGTAAGAGGATTTCAATAGGAATTTTTTTTTGCTATCAAGGCTTGGTCAGTAAGACTTGATAAGATACTCTTATTAATGAGGTTCCATAGGCTGTTCCATAGACTGTTTGTTTTTCATATTGTACTCAGTGAACAGTGTAATATCTTAGAAAATGAGAGAACACATTGGATGCTGATTTGAATTTATTATAAATCAGCAATCAGTAGTCATATCAGCTTGCTTTGTTTTGCTAGAGACCATGAAAAGTATAGCAGGAATACAAGTTCTGTTTCCACAAGTCTGAGGAAACAATTAAACGACAATTTCTTGGGTGACATTTTCCACCTTACATATTTGATCAGTTGTACAACACACTTCTTTCTCTTAAATGGCCTGGATTCAGAGAAGTAGGAGCAGAAGAATCTAATAGCTGTCCCTAGCTAGCAACAAACCTTGTTCTAACAGCACATGAGAAAAACAACCAGCTGGGGCCTGTTTCTGCAGTGTTTAAGCAGGTGTGGTAGGTGCAGCAAATCCTTCGGAGGCTTTCTCCTCGCTTTGTGTGTGTGTGTGTTGGTGTCAGGCTATTCTATGTGGTTCTTCACAGGTTACTGGGTCCTACTCCAAACCCATACATCAAAAGAAGCAACACACCAGGGTGAAACTTACCCCAAAGATTTCATGGCAGAAAGTCAGAAAGTGACTCTGTAGCCCATTAAAACTTCACATTTTTAATATATTAAAGGGCTTCCATGTATTGCAGGGTCAAAATCTGCTGTGCCATCAACACAATCCTACTCGTTGAACTGGATATGTCACTCACTTGGGAACTGAATTTAGAATGAATCTGTCAGTTATCTGGGGATGATGCAGAGGCTGGGAACATTTGGTTGCAGGGGGTGTGATGCAATTCCATGTGTCTTTTTTCAATACTTTGTGTGCTTAGTACAAAATCAGTACTTTGTACTTGCAGAGACAAAAAAGTATTAATCAGTATTTAGCACCGCCCAAAATTTGAGCCTGGGTGAGGGGTACCTAAGTTATCCTGGCTGCTACTAGGAAAACCACAAATTCTTTATCTGTTTTCAACAAACTTTTAGTTATTCCATCACCTCTGTTTTCTACTTCAAATTGGTGCTAATATACCATAAGTACTAAAATTTAAAAGCAAGCTCCTTTTTGTCTAATAAAACCAATAATTTCTCTGTATAGAGTTCTCTTCAGTGTCCTTAATGCAGAAATATGAATCGTTTCTTTTGAACAGATGGGTTTAGCACAGCGCTGTGGTGTATTGATGGTTGCTGCTTTAGCCAGGGGGTCAGAACCTTCTTCTCTGGAGGAGACTTATGACAGCAGATGATGCCTAAAAGGACTGAGAAATGTGATGAATTGTCCATTCTGTTCCCTCCCATATTAAGCCATTTTCCCAGGACTCTCGGTAGGGGCAGGGTTGTAGTGCAGAAAGGAATATTAATTCATTACATTTTACTCAACAGCCTCTGTTGGCAAGGTCCAAAGAGTCCCTACTTGAAAACTGCCAAGATATTCTTGATCTGAATGAAATGGCAGAATTTCTTTGCTGGAATAGAAGTGCTTGTAGGCTCTAATTCACTTTTGGCTTCGGACAGTGAGCGCCTCTTCATGCTGGGGCAGTGTAAAGGCTTCTGCCTATTTCAAGCACACAGGCCTTACACTGAGTGTAACTTTTCCAAGAGCTCCTAAAGGTAGTGAGGGCTTACTTGGCTTTGACTTTAAATAATGTAATTCTTATCTTTCTTAATAAATTTCTAACAAGCTGCAGCCTCATTCAATTAGCATGGTGAGCAGTCCTAATTTGCATAGTTTATTTCTAAACTGTGTATTATTTGAAGGTCCAAATTTCATCTAAATTATGAGAAATACATGAAAATAGCATCCTCTACTTATCAGCATGTAGATTTTTTTTTTCATATTTTGTGTGAAATAAAAATAGAAGTAAGATAAAAATGTGACAGAATTAATGTAGTACATAACTCTGGAGGCATCACCGCCTGGCAGAACAATTCCTAATGAAATCATCATTCAAAGGAAACCTTGCTTCAAGTTACAGAATGCACATGAAAACAATAGATTATTACACTTAAAAGAAAAGTAGATAAATAGACAGAAGGCATGATTGAATAAAATTCTCCCTTCTTGGGTAGTTTGTATTTCATTTTGTAGGTATAAATCCATGTTATAGATGCCTAGAAGAGACTTGGTATTTTCCCCAGGCTTTCCATCACTAAGTCATTACTGTGGATTTCTCTGCTGCACTCCTGATTGATATCATATCACTGCCTGTCCTGTGGCAACTACTCCCCAGCAATTTGGCACATTCATATTACTCATGTTAATCAGATAAGATATTTTCTTCAGCACCTGCTCTCATCCTCTGTAGGCTTTCTTTAAACTTAAATGAAAGTTACTAAGAATTGACTGAAGGCCAGTGAGATAATAAAGGTATCCCCATTAAAAAATACAACACCCACCCCCCAAAAAATAATTTCTTGCAACGTAGAATAAAACTTACAGTTTCAATACTTTAAGGGACTTTTTTTATGATCACATTTGATGGGTTCTCTCAGTAATTTAGATCTATTTCAGTTGAAATAGCTTTATCGACCTATGTCGAAGAAAGCACAGACTCATTGTTGAGTTCTACATCCTCCTTCAATTCAGGCTGCAGACTGAAATCAGACAATTTTCAGGTTTTCCCAGTAGTCGATCAAAGAGGGATACTTTATTCTTTTCCCTTTCTATGTGGTTTGCAGCTCCTGTGCCCCCAGGAAAATGCAGGTTTGACTTAGGAGACTGCTGGTGTGGTGCCAGAGGAGTCAGTATCAACTACTCCACAGCTCTAGTGGACTATAAGAGTTAAGGTCACCATCTGAATTTCTCCTCCCATGATGAGCAACTTCCTCTCACCAAGCATGGAAAGGCATCACTCAGTATGACTGGACCACAGTCAGGAGAACCGTTTTTATTTCTCTTGAGGAACACTGGTTGTATTACCCACTTAAAATAGTCCAGGTTTTGATTTTTCAATTGAGAAGCAAATTATTCCTGGCTAGCCTGAGTTATGAAAGATTTACTTTGAAGAACAATACAAAACTTCTGATGCAATTATAATGAAAATACTGTTCTGAGGTAAGGCTATAGGAAGAATGAGGATATGTAAAAGCAATTTAATTTCATGGGTTTTGGAAGCATTGCCTTTCATCTATTTAAGATCTATTTTTAATAAAATTTTTCAGCCTGGAGGTTAATTCATTTTTTTAACGTATGTTTGTCTTTCAGCTGAACACTGATTTAAGCAGCAGGTTGCATGACAGCGGTCTAAAAATACTAATTTGCATGTATAATATTTGTATTTTCTCTGCAAGAAACACAAACGGCTCTTTAGCAAAGCTTCTTTTGCTTGCTTTTTTTGAAAACTATGCTGAATGCAGATTGGTTCACTAATGAATTGCCACACAACCCTCAGGACAGTGAAATTTGTTTCATTGGTCTGTGCTCTCTGTCGTTTAATTCTCCCACTAGGATCTTTCCTGTTCCCTCCCATGTGATACCCACGGATCTCTCGGTCCACTGTGTTCTTACCTCCTTCTCTTATGCCACAAAACCAACAGATCTCACCATGGGCCTTTCCCTCTTTCCCCAGCCTGGTGGCTGAACCAGAGGCAGGCTGACCAGCTGGTGAGCACCAGACTGCCTTGCCAGAAAGAGGAACTTCTCAAGTAAGTAGTGCTCTGTAGTGTTAATGAGCAAGGTATTCATCTAATTCATACACAGGGGCGCTTCACGCTGTGAGCCAAATCTTTGATTGACAAAATCCTGTGCACTCCGGCTAAACCAAGCACTTTGGTGATTTAAACCAGAACCTAATCCTTAAAGTGGAAGTGGTAGTCATGTAAGAAACTGCTGGGTGATCTCATAAAGTGAATTTATCACTTCTCTGATCCTGCAGTTTTCTATGTGTTGCTATACTAAGTCATTCTTACTTTGAACCTGGCCTGCACTTCCACGCTGCTGTTGCAAAATTCCTCTTTCCGAGCTTCAGTGGGTTCCAAGATTTCTTGGAGAAATCTACTGATGACTTTAGTTCTGCTTTTGAAGTCAGGACGCATTCAGATTCAGAAGAAGCCTGACTTCTCTTGTATGTTATTCAAAAGGTGCTTTTATAGCTGAACACTTAGTTTAGAAATATGTGCAGTTTCAAGCAGAGCTATGTGTTCACATACATTTATCAGAGTGCCTGAGCATATAATGCCAAATATGAGCGTAAAACAGTAAGAAAAGAAAGTTGTCTTCCACCAGTTTTACCAAAACTTTTTATTATTGTTGCAAACCACACAATATTTGCTGGGTTTACAAAGATATTCTTTGAGTCATGTGATTATTACTTTTTTTTTGTTCTCCTTACCTTTTATTTAAAATGCAAATAAAATTTTGTTCTCACAGTTACTGAGGAAACACCAGAACTGTGTTTTCCAAATGATCCAACCCAAATAAAACAAAATGCAACAAAACCAGAATGAATTCAAAAGCTTAGAAGCCCAAAGTGTAATAAAAAACTCATAAGATCTCATTCTTGACTTCAATTGTTTTAAAGTCGCTTTGAAGCTATGATTTTAGGAGCACACCAACTTGTGAGTTTTGATTACAATAGACCAAAAATAGTGCTTTACTGTAATCAGGTTATTAAAAGGGAGGAAATAACCATCAGATCTTACCTCATGGGCAACCTTCCAGAAACAGTCCAGTCAACGCTTGTATTTCTTAAGACAGTGGGAATAGACATATCAGATCATCAGTGGAGACCATTTGATCCAGCTATCACTGCTCAAGTCTCTGTTAAGTGTTAACCAGAAGGGGGGATGCCCTGGATGGAGTTGTTACAGTGCCCGGAGCCCTGCCCAGACCCAAACCTTTCATCTTCTGGCCAGTGATGTCCATCTGCTGGACACAAATCGACATAACAGCAGCCAAACCCAACGGCTTCTTAAAAGGCGTGTCATCACTGTCTGTATGTATAATGGGGATTTAATTTTCTTAAAGGAGATAGGTTTATTTGCAAATTTTGAAGCCTGTGGGAAAGTTTCTCTAATGGACTGATTTCCCCAGTAAGCTTATTGCTCTTGATGGAGATATATTCTCACTTTTTTCTCTCCCCAAATCTTACCTACATCCTGATGAGGCTGCTGGCATTTTCTTCAAGTTCAAAATCTGGATGGTGGCTGGTTCCCTGCTGATAAATTTACCACCACTAAACAAGTGGAAATTTTGGAAAAAAAATTTGGTCTCTCACTGTTTGAGAGACCTAAACTGTATAAATGAATTAAAGGCACAGTTCTGCATTCCCTCTCCATTTGTTTTAGCAGACATCACACCAGAAATACTCCTGAGAGATTTAAATGAATCCACTTATTTGTATGCACTAGATCTTGCTGCCTAGGAGATGTACAACTGGCATATGTAATATCACAGTGTACCTGAACTGTGTTTAAAAATAGGAAGCCTGTGAAACAGAATGGTAAAAGCTTGAATTAGCATGATTAACAAAAAGCTTTATATCAATTTTATTCATGAAGAATAATTCACAGCATCCCAAGTCCCTCATCATGTTGGCTACCATAACCCATGGAATTAAACATGGGTCAGAGAACAAGGAACAAATTAAAAAACCTTCTTGAAAATGTCATGTGGTTTTGAGACCAGCTAATCAAAATTATTCAAAAGTAAAGTGTTTTGCAGTACCAAACCAAAGTGTTGAAGTGCCAGAAATGGGAATCCTGCTGAATTTCCCATCCTCCCCTCATGTCAACATGGAAAGGTAGCACTGTTGCTGCCTATATCCTGCAGTCGGCTATTCTCCCCGGAGTCTCCCTTCACTGCTTGACTGAGTGATTAACCGATAGATCCATGTTTCTGAATCCCAGCCAACGCGGTGATCATTTACTTCAGTTGTTGAACAGAAGGGCAGTAGCCACAGTGTAACTGGAAAGTGGTTGTAAGTCTTGCTTTGATGGCCTCTGAGCATTGAGTGTCCTGCTGTGCATATTCTTTTTCTCCTTCAAGTACCCGGATCGGGCTAATTAATTACCCAGTCAGTTGTGTTGTCCCTAATGCTTTGCAGATTGAGTAGAGCAGCATTCCCAACCATTAATTTCTCTTAAAAATTGGTGTTTGCCATTTGACAAGACATTTTCTCCTTGCGGTGTGTTTTGTTCACTTGCTAGAGCGAGGAAGTTCCTCTGATATGAGCTACCACTACCAAGAAGGTTCAGGGTTACTTGGCAATTCTGTATGAAAAACACTGTTCTCAACAAGTTTTAATTCTAACAACCTTTTAAGGCTGCTCTAAACAGAGAAAGTCAATAAAACCCTACTCAAGGTGTCATTTGGACAATTCAAAAGTATAATAAATAGTGAGACAATTGGTAAGTGACATGTTGGTACTTAGCTTTATGCAGTGGATTAACTTTCTGGTTTGACTAATTTAAAATTCACTACATGCACTCAGCTTTCTTATTTTCTTTTGAGAGGTAAAGCCACAAATGAATGCAACAACTTCATTCTCTTTTGCACCTCAAAAATACTAGTTCTTGCTGTTAATACTAGTATTCACAGAACACCAATTCTATTCCAGCAAGAGAAAAAACAATATCTGAGCAACTTCCAGCTGTGCATGGTGATGTTTATATTTCTCTTTACAGAGAAGGTGTGAAGGGAGAGAGTTGGTTCAAGTACTAAAATAGCTATATATGTCTCTCTGAATGTTTTAGAGAAAGTTCCCATATCTGATGGAAACAATATTGACATTTGCAAGGACTCTGGTGAAGGCTGTCACCTTTTTATCTGCAGAAAGCTCTGCCTTCTGTAAAGATTTGTGTCCCTTCATTCCAGAGCTGTGGGAGCTCTCCCCTCACTCTGGGGATGCAGAAACCTCATGCCAAACAGGCTTTACTTCCAACCAGTTTTCAGTATGGAGCATTAGGCAGTCTTTCCGATGTCCTGGAGTCATATACAGGCACTGACCATGACAACAAGTGAGACATAGATCAAAACTACTGCTGGACCTTAAGACTGATTTTTGTATTGTTTTGCAGTATAGGTACCATTTAGAACAAGGGAAATATTTCTGCCAACGTTAAATATTCTGAGAACAGAGAAATTACCTTTATAAATATTGCATTATGCCTAACGGACATTTTTTTCCTACCCAGTGTTAAGTTAAAAAGTAATCAAATCTCCTAGGAGTGCCATGTCACATTTAAAGTGTCAGAAGATGAACAGAAAAGTTAATGTTACCATTTCATCTCTGCAATTGTTTCTGTTACGGCCAAACTTTACAAAATGCCTGTAAGAGATCCGGCAGGCCGACGTCTGTCCATCCCGAGGCACAATGGAAGGAATCAAGAATAGAGCAGCTGCCTGAATTCTGAACCGTCTAGTTCTCATAAGCTCTTACATAAGCCCTTTTTTCCTTCTTATTCTGCATTTACCAAGTCAAGGGTCTATCTCATTGTTCCATTAGTGCATTACCTGAATTCACAGCAAACCAACGAAATATGGCAATAAATCTTATTAGATGTTATATGCGGAACATAGTCCCAAATGCTCTCCTGAGCGATCCACATCTGTCTCAAGCAGATGTCAAAGAGAATAAGATTATATGTGGGAAAAGAGAACAACAAACTTTTTCAAAATGGTGATATATAAACTGAACAGCACAAATGCCATTCGTTTGGAAATCAAGATTTTTCAGATGATCTGTGTATAAAATCACTGACGGGATGTGTGAGTAGAGGGGAGAAAGTGCTCTCACCCTCATTCCTCTCTCCCTCCACGTTCCTGGCAAGAGTCTGGATAGTCCAAGGCCCTGGTGGCTGCCCCCCTGCTATTAGACCCCACAGCTGATGAGCGTCATGTGTTAGTCTGACTTCAGTCCAACTCATTTAAAAGATTAATTTTCATACAATTTAGTCTGAAGAGAGAAGATGCAGTGCTTTAAAAGCATGTTTCTTGTCTTCCTATGGGTAAGGTATCTGGCTCATTTGTCCTTTATAACTTGCAGCTCTGAATGTTTCTGAGAATGTTAGGATTGTCTCTCCTGCAATGCGTCCCATCATGTCACTGCTGCATCTGTGACATTTCTTTGAGCAGGCCTGTTTGCTTGCCGTGTTATAATTTATAATTAGGCTGATGTTATTTATAACCCATTTGAGAGATACAGATAGGCTTTCAGGTGTTTCTGTCCACCAGGTGAATGTCTATTATGACTGAAACCTCTTGGGTTTCTCCTGGGTCTCAAGAGGTTGAGCACTTCACCAGCAGGAGCTTCCTTGGCACTGTCAGGAATGAAGTGTTTCTTGGCATGCGCAGAGGCTGAATGCTAGGCTCCTGGAGAATTTTAAAACTGAAATAGGTGCCTACTTAGGTTTAAGAGCCTTCAGAGCTGGGCAGCAGCTGAGCAGAGGTTTTCAGTATCACTGTTTGTAATTGCAGCTAACTGCTACCTAGCTGCCTGCTTGGATACCTAAATACCTTTTCAAGATCTGGCCCTAAGGAATTTTTTTTTAACTTTCTTATGCACTAAATAATAAAGAGCAGGCAATTAAGAAGTCTTGCTTAACTGGGTTAGCCTCCTGAAGAAAGCTACAAATCAGCCTCATTTCCTCCTCCTGAGAATCATTAGATCACTTGTTACAAGGGCAAAGGGAGCCTCTGCAGCATTTCATGGCAGAAGCTCATAGGGCTGCTCTACGGAGTGTTATGTTCAGTTGTTTACAAACCAAGTGTGACGGATTGAGCATCCCAGTTGGATGTTTAGTTTGAAAAGCGATATGTCAGTTACTATTTAATTAGGACTCTGCAGCCTACCTTTTCTCAGATGCTGCAGCTTATTAAAAGTGTTCCCTGATTGGGAATATGCAGATGCTGTTGGTGGAAGAAATAGCTGCCTTTAGTCAGAGTGAAAGGACTTTGCCACCTCTAACTTGGAGTTATGGCAGCACACTTGGACCCCAGGGCTTAGGTGTAAGGACAGAGCAGACAAACAGGCTTCTATTTTCCTTCCAAGGAAAATGCTCTCTGAGAGGGGTGTTGCTGTGCTCCCTGTCCCAGGAGAGGAAATGCTTCTCCATTGGTGCCTGTGTATCCTACTCATATGGCTCTTCTCTGCAAGAATTTCAAGAACAGGTGAGCAACTTCTCTGCTTCTTGCTCATTTGGGCTGGGATGTGAAAGCAATAGCAAGCAAATAATTTGGTGTTAAGTACCTCTGTGAGAGGCCTGCAAATAATAAGCTGCTTGCAGTAAAAGAATGTGATAGTGTTTAAGGCCAGGTTGGATAAGGTCTTGAGAAACCTGGTCTACTGGAAGGTGTCTCTGCCCTTGGCAGGGGGATTTTGGACTAGATTTTCCAGTGGTGAAGCCTTCTCTTATTTGGAAGGCAAATAGAACTTCTTTACAAAATTGAAGGCTTTGAGGCTGTAAAGAGACTGCCCATTATGCTCTACTGAAATTGTAAAGATATCTCTAAAATAAACTATAATGTACCCTACAAGTGCCCTGGTTTAGTCAACTATTGTTAACTACTTCCTGTCTCTTTATTGCTGCAAGATTAAAAAAAAAAGACAACCTCAAACTCTCACTAAAAACAGATGATGCACATGGGGACTGATGATGCTTATGGGAACTGTGGCAGTGAGACACTTGGAGAGTTGTATGTCTTATTGATACCAAGCTACAGGAGTTGTGCCAGTGCCTTAAGCCCAACTGTTTGTTTGCTTTAAATGTACCTTTTGAAAAGTGACAATTCTCTGTCTCCCTTAGAAATATGAAAGATGAGTTTAGAGGAAAGCATCTAATTTGTATATATATACTTATATCATTTTTTTTATAGAAAAGGTGACATTAATTAAGTAAAACAACCAAGTACTGTGGTGTTGGGCCCACCTCCTCCAAAAAATTTAAGGCAGAAGCACAATATTTCCTCTGGATGTTAGAGATAATGTGTATGTGTGTATAGGGGTAACAGGTGAGAAAATTCCATTATGGAAGTAAAAGATGAAGCTTAATCTTCGGCTCTCTTATCTCTGAGAATATTATGTCTGTTCAGTAGTTTGCTTTGGCTTTTGTGCAAGCAAAATTCTACTGTATTTCCCAACTCTTCTGACTTTCAGGGAAGTGACGAATCACGACTGCGAGCAATATCTTCCTCTCTAAGTTTGTTGGGGTTTTTTTCAGGCAGTTTCAGGATGCTGGTTTTGCTCATTTAAAGACCTCTTTTTTTTACATTATGGCAGTCACATCTTATAGCACAGAGATGTCCATAGAGTAGGAAATAATCATGCCAATGAATCTTGCTCCCTACACGAGACTGAACAAGTTGCATGGCTTAAGCCTGTGCCTGAATCCCAAAGTTCTGGCTGTGATTTTGAGCTGATTAAGCCCATAACCTCTATATTTCCAGCTCTAAAAGAAATAATGGTCATAGCTCACATAGTCATTGTGGGAATTAGTGCATTTATATATACATATTTTACACATTTGACTGTGCAACATATTATTTCACTAGGAATTAATTACTTTCCAACTCTTACAGAATATTTCTGGTTTTATGATGGGAAAGGAATGATGCCATAGACAACTGAGAAGAGCTGGCTAAGTGTTATCAATAGCTGCATTTTATTACCAGGAGACTGGCAATCCTCTAGAAGTATTTTTCTAGCCATTTCCTTTAGCATACACACAAGTTCTTTAGATGAGCAAAGAAAAGGTAATGAAAAGCCTATGATAATGAGATCACATGAGCAATATGAAAAGAAACTGGGAAATGCTGACAGTCTTGATTATTATAATCATCTATTATAGGAGCAAATTATATTATTACTCTAATATACAGTCTTGGCCAAAGGATTAAAAAAAAACAAACCCACACCAAAACCCCTCAAGCAGTTGTTAAATTGTTAAAGGCATTTATGAAACTGCAGGAAAACAACTTTTCACTTCCATTTAACATGTATTTATATTTAGAGCTGGGAAATGGTATGTGGTACTAAAAACATGTAGTAAATGTTTTCTGTTATGTAAGCCAAAGAAAGGGTTTACATTGCCTCGTGTCTGCAAACAAAAGCGTTCATCAAGTGTTCCTATAGTCACTATTCACACCCAATAAAACATAAGGAGTGTTTCTAGCTGAAATATTATTGACACCACTTATGTTAAGCAGAGGGAAAGGAGGAGGAACTGAAAATGAATGCAGTTCAACTGGACACAGTACTGCAATTACTTTGTTTCATGAGAAGTTACCTGGAGTGGCTACCTGGGAAAGATGGGCTTGCAGTGTTTGGTGACAGAACCCTTTGAATGCAATACTAGTCTGGGGGTGAAGCAGGAATGCAAAATCATTCCTCTTCTGCTGCAGATTGCAATATCTGAATGCAAGGCAGGGGGAGGAATGTTAGCTATGCCAGCAGGGATGGTTGTAGAACATCTAGGCATCATGGGGAAGTCAGATTGTTAAGACACTGGGGTGTTTTTCCAAACTAAGAATTAATCCAAGACAAAACTGATCATTATTTCACTCCGTTAGTCATTGCGGCTCTGTCCTATTAACCTTACAGACACATGTGTCTCTGCTCACATGAGACAAGGAAGGAAATGGGATTTTTTTTTAAATTTTAAATAGAAATCATGCCTAAAGCCTTAGCCCACCTTAGGACTTGTTAGACAGGGTCAAACCCTTTGCAGTTAGCTGATGCAAATGTTCTCTGCTACACTCACTTTACTGGTTTGGGTTTGTTCTAAATGTGCTGCTGGGCTGATGATTTCCTGTGGGCTTCACTTCAGACCAGGCACTGTCAGCTTGCCCCCAGCTACATAAACCCTCTGTATCATATTCTGGCTCACTCATCAAAGAAGTGTCCATATGAATGCCATTCCACAGTTACAGGTGGTGTGTCAAGGACTGGAGCACTGCTATAATGCTCTGTGAGCAGTCATGCTGATGACAACAGGACTGATTTCAGAGCAAAGTGTCAGTCAGTGATCATGAACTGATCTCTGGTCTCCAATCTGCAGAAAAATAAAAACACATTCTCCCAGGCTTTTCAGTTGCCAGGAACTGCTGGGTTTCATCCTCAATTGCTTCACATTCATCACTTTTGCTGCAGCCTGAGCGTTTCACAAGGGAAGCAGGGATGGAATCTGTACTCAATCTGTGGCCAGTTAGGGACCAAAGAAACCTGCAGGGTAACTGGGAACAGCATTGAAGCTGCCCTGCATTGGGCCAGTTGCTGCTACTGTACCAGCTGGAAGGCTGAGGGAGCACCCCAGTAGGCTTTCTATATTTTTTTTGATTTCTTTTTTCTGATGAGGAGGAGGATAGAAGAGAACAGCATCATTCAGCATATGAGCATATTTACATCAGTTTTCTGCTTCTCCTTTACAGTTACTTCTCAGCTGCTTTGCACTTCCCTCTCAGATGCAACAGGGCCCCAGATTTCAACTGCTGGGATGGAAACATGCTTAATAATAGATTATGAAAAAGACATGGTGAAAAATTCCAGTATAGATGGAGGATTTTACTGCCAGATTGTGCCCTGGGATTCCAAAGCATATCTTCCATTAAAGCCATTAAAAATGTTTGCATTTCAAGGAAGAATTTGGACTTTTGACACAATTCCCTCTTTTTCTTTGGGAGCCAAACATTTTCTGTGGTAACAGAACATATTATAACAAGAATAAATATAATGCATTCAGGCATTAAAATGAATAACAGTCCTTGATCTATTTGCTGAAGATTACAGGCATGAGATGTGAAAGCTGTTAGTGGCTTGAAGAAAGATATTTGCTGTCATTGGCACTGTAGCTTTGGTTTTATTACAAAATATGAAGAAGATGACCAGAGAGGTGTCCAGATCCTCGCGTCCTATGGAGAGGTTGCAGTGCATCTCACGATCCTAAATTTGGCCAATGGTTTGATGTATTTCATTGCCTTTTGAATCAAGAGATCTTAAAATCTCTGGGTAATGTACTTGCCACACACAAACTATTCCGGAGGGGTCAAAACCTTGGTGGTGAGTGTGTATGGCTATATGTATAAAGGAAATGTTAAGCCTGTTTCCTGTACTCACAGGGTGTTGTATGGATTAAAATGGCATTGCATGAATGGAACACTTCTTTATTCCTCAAACACTCAACCATTCAATTTCTGTATTATTTCAAATAAGAGAAACTTTGCCCTCCAGAATGGAAATAATTCCCATCCTTTTTTCCCCTCTTGAAGTGTTTGGGGCAGTCTGTTTCCATTCCTTCAAGAATGAAAGTGAGTGCCTGCCTGCCTCCAATTTGTGCTTCTTCCCTGGGGAATGGGGAAAGACAGAGCTCAACCCAAGAGTTTTTGAGCTCTCTCTCCAGCTTTTCTGGGACTTGCAGGGTATCTGCTGGAAGTGTAGATCCCAGTGGTGATGGTGCTGTGGTTTTACAGGAACATGCCTAACATGCCCTGAGTCCTGGGGTCAAGATAAACTTCCTAACTAGGCTACCCAGTACAATGTAATTCGGTAGGAAACCTTTAGAAATTTGTGTGGTGGCAGATTTCACCAGAAACTTAACTTGCTTTAGTGAACATTTGTCAAAATTGAGTGTTCTCCACAAGAAAATGCTGTGGCATCAAAGCTGATTTAAAAAAAAACAAAACAACAAAACATTATTGCCCATCTCATCAGAGAATTCCCAGCTAGTTGTGAACAAATATTGTTTTTAACATTACTATTCCTTTATATATGAGGCATAGATAATGCCTGGTGAATAGATAATTTCTTGGGATGCTGTGTGAATCTTCTGATTTGGTCTCCTTTTTTACGAAAAACTAATGTGTTTTACATTTTTGGCTGTTGAGCGGGCCATAACAGCAAAGCCAAGGGGTTTTGCCTGTAAATACTAGCCACAGCTAGCTAGGGTGTGGTTTCCAATGATTTAAATACTTATAGAATGCCAGAAGAGGGTGAAACGAGGAGGAGGGGGATAAAGGAGGGGAGTTGTTGTTTTGTTTGTTTTAATCTCTGCGGGACTTCTAACTGCACGGAGCTGTCTCCTCAAAGAAGTATTTGGAAATAATAGTATAGTGGTCAGAAAGGAAGGGAAGGACCCTTACTTCTTGTTCAAAAGGTTGGAAAGACTTGCAACTGTTTTCCAGCACTTATTGAGACCTTTACATAAATTTTCTGATCTGTGGAAGTGGTGAGCACCTCCAACTCCAACAGTAAAAGCTTGTCTCAAAGCAGACAAGTGAATGAATGTTTGAGGAACCTGTGCAGGTTGCTTCTACCATATCGATGTGCTCTTCCTTTCTCCTCCAGAACTACACTCTACCAAAAAAGCCATGTTCCTTTGATGTGACAACCCACGTAGCTGCTCCATCAGGTCAGGTTTGGCTATGACGCTTACTTAGCGCTCCGTAAGGATTTTCTGGTCTTTATTTCTCCTGGTTATCCTCAGCATCACCAGAGTTCAGCGAGTACAAGAATTGGTGTAACCTGATGGATTTAAGAAGCTAGAACACACAGCAAAGATGAACAAACTTTATTTAAGATAGACCCAGTCAGTTCTTTTCCTCAGAGAAACAGTCTGTGGCAGAAAGCTGAGATGTTTCTCTCCTTATAGAAGATCTTGCACCTTAGCTGGTTCCCCTTCTCTCCTTTTGTCAGTGTGATGCATCTGCATTAGCAAGCTGTGCTTTTCATTCCAAAGTGATGAAAGGGGACAACAATAAATTACAATGCCTTTTAAGAAGTCTCCAACTCTTATCAGATCTCACATTTCATTCTGGCTGCTCTTTCATGCTAGTCTTTAACTTTTACTCTAATTGCCACTCAAAATTTACTATTAATTTACTATTTTGAGTAAAGTGAAGTTCTTGCACCTAAGTAGTTGCACACCTAAGTGTTTGCAGTATGGAGGTAGAAAGCAGAGATCCTCTCTCACCCTTTTTTTGTAAATTCTTATTCCCTGTGAAATCCCCAAACTCACAGCCTCCCGTGTTTCTGAAAAGAGTGACCCCATATGTACTCTGAGGTATTGTTACACTGTTAAAAATGGAAATCTGATACTGCTTCTTGTGGGGCGGAGGGGAAAGAGTTGAGAAAGGTGGCGGTTTTACCCCAGCTGTCTCATGATGCTTGAATACCGGGAGTAGAAAACAATATAACAAATATCTGAAAATGCAGCCACTTACCACTCTTTTATATAAATTCCAGATCACAAGCCAAACTCATTGTTGACATAAGCAGATGCAAATCTAATGAAGTCACTGCAGTTACTTCTACTTATGCCAGAGGTGAATTTGTCCCTATTTTTGGAACATGCTGGTTTTGTGCTGCAGCATTGGCACACTGTATCATGTCAAAATCCTTTTGAGTGATGGCAGCGTGCCACTGGCTGGCTAGCACAATGCATCGTGTCAAACATCTGCCTGATAATGGTCCTGATCTACTTTTTGACATGATGCATCATGCCACTGTATCGTGTCCCAAATGCATCTGATAGGAATTGTGGCAGGATCTGATAAGAAGGAATGTGTGCTAACTGAGTATCAGAGCATTTTGGCATCTTGTGGAAAACAGTGGTCTCTGTGTTAGTGCATTTATAAACCTGTTGCTAGTGCCTCATGTATGTAGGTGAAAAATGATCACTAATGTACTCCCACTTCAATGTGTCGCATGAACATAGTAGACGATAAATCATTTTCAGTTTTGGTCTGTTCTGCTTTAAGGACCAATGCTGGATTTTCTACTAAAAATGATCAATTGGTATTGAAAGAACTTGTTCCTATTTGTGATTTTACAGGCTTGTTTGGTGACTGCAATTAAGGAGGTTGTTGCTCTGGGTTGGGTTTTTTTTTTGAGTTTCATTTTTAATAAACTATCATCAGGCCTTACTGCCATTGCATCTGAAAGCATTTTACCTCAGGCAGTATGGTGCTAAACAACATTTTCCCTAAAACAGGAAACATGTTTCACAATCCTCTGTGGCAAGCGGCACAAGCTTCCCTGAGAGGATCTGCGAGGGTGGATAGCAGCCAGTCGTCCAAATGCAAGGAGGCCGGGTGCCAGGAGACAGGGCGGCCAGAGGAATGCCTGGAGGCAGCCTGGCCATATGCTTGCGGTAAAAACCTCCAGGTCAGGATCAGGCTCGTGTCCAGGAACAGCGAACTTCAGAAGGTGGTGCTTGTTATTGCCGACCGACGGCCTCCGGCTCCTGCAAGCCTTACTGTCGGGATAATGTTCTGCCTTAGGCTTGTTGTTGCAGTAGGAAATGAGGGGAAAGAGATTTCTGAAATTAATAGGGCCCAGATCGAGCAGAGATTCGTAGGCAGCAATCAGCACTTGCATTTGCTGTTTTTGCAAAGAATCCATTCAGACACAGTCGTTCCATACATTTGGTACGACAAAGTGTAAGCTGCAAGTGTATTGTACCCTTGCAGAAACCTCTGAGTGACTGCAGAGGTTAACACTTCAGAATGAATCCATTCACACAGATATACAAAATGCAACAGGAACAAGTTATCAGAGTGCTACTAAAAAAGTATATACCTACCTTAAAATCTGTATGCCCAAAACTTAAAAAAAAAAACAAAAACAAAAAAACATGCCTGCAGGAAATTGGATCTTTGTTCAAAGTATTGCAGTTGAATGTTTTGGAGAAATGCTTTCTATAAACAGGGAATCCTACTGGGGTCAGACAGAGCTATTTTAACCTTGTGCATTCATCTAACTGTTCTGGCCAAGGAGATGTGTGTGTGTACATATACAGAGAGAGAGAGTATAAATTTAGAATTTTTGATTGAAGCCTTCAATTTCTGGACACTATTAAATGTAGGTAAACCTCGAAACAGATTTTGTGAAAAAGAAGCTTGAAATAATTAATTTTAGAGCAAATGAGAAGAATACAGGAGCAAACAAGTGTAAATCGTTACCAGGCTCATAAGCTGGAATAATGCTAACAAGCCATATGCATAGCTTTTTCCATGTGAGGAATGGTATCAAAAGCCTCCGAGCGCGGCACTGCAGGAGGGGCAGCTCGCTGG
>VWZF01003281.1:187077-211008 GCA_013396755.1 Sclerurus mexicanus
GGCCGCCGAAGATGCGCTGGCGGCAGGAGCTGCGCGGCGCCGCCTCGCCGCGGCCGCCCTGCGCGGAGGACGAGGATCAGCAGAAGAAGAAGGAGGAGGAGGAAGGAGAGGAAGGGGGAGACGGCGGTGGCGCGGGGCGGCCGCGGCCATGAGCTGCTCGGACGTGGCCATGCAGCAGCCCGCCCCGGCGGCGTGCGGGGCGCCCCGCTATGCGGCCGCGCCCGCGGTGGGCTGCGCGCAGGGGAGGCGCGGGGNGAGATTCGTAGGCAGCAATCAGCACTTGCATTTGCTGTTTTTGCAAAGAATCCATTCAGACACAGTCGTTCCATACATTTGGTACGACAAAGTGTAAGCTGCAAGTGTATTGTACCCTTGCAGAAACCTCTGAGTGACTGCAGAGGTTAACACTTCAGAATGAATCCATTCACACAGATATACAAAATGCAACAGGAACAAGTTATCAGAGTGCTACTAAAAAAGTATATACCTACCTTAAAATCTGTATGCCCAAAACTTAAAAAAAAAAACAAAAACAAAAAAACATGCCTGCAGGAAATTGGATCTTTGTTCAAAGTATTGCAGTTGAATGTTTTGGAGAAATGCTTTCTATAAACAGGGAATCCTACTGGGGTCAGACAGAGCTATTTTAACCTTGTGCATTCATCTAACTGTTCTGGCCAAGGAGATGTGTGTGTGTACATATACAGAGAGAGAGAGTATAAATTTAGAATTTTTGATTGAAGCCTTCAATTTCTGGACACTATTAAATGTAGGTAAACCTCGAAACAGATTTTGTGAAAAAGAAGCTTGAAATAATTAATTTTAGAGCAAATGAGAAGAATACAGGAGCAAACAAGTGTAAATCGTTACCAGGCTCATAAGCTGGAATAATGCTAACAAGCCATATGCATAGCTTTTTCCATGTGAGGAATGGTATCAAAAGCCTCCGAGCGCGGCACTGCAGGAGGGGCAGCTCGCTGGCAGAAATGTGCACAGAGGTAGGCCATGCATATTTGTGGATATGACCATAGCCATTACAACCAGATCCCGGTTCTCTGTATATTTTTCAAGGCAAAGAGTACACTTATTTTTAATTGTTGTTTTTAAACATTGTGGACCAGATGTGGGGAGGGAAGAGAGTCTCTGGGCTAGCCAAATATCCATCCTATAGAACAAGTAGGTTCCTCCTTCCTCACGGGCGAATTTCCAGGATGAATCTTGCAGGGGCTGGAAGCGCGGCTGGACACAGGTGACACCCAACCTCAGCGGGACACCTCTTTGCTTAAGCTCAGCCGAGCATCTCACGGACCAGGCGCTTCCCTTCTCCCACAGCAGAGCGCCCAGCAAACCGGGATGTGGGGAGGGTTGGTACCCACAAGGTGCCGCGGAGCGATGGATGGGGAGGCGCGGGAGGGGCCGGGGCAGGTGCTGCGCGCCCGCGGAGCGGCGGGCGGGGCGCGGTGCGGTCCCCGCNAGCGATGCGCTCTACAGCCCCCGGCCTGATTTGGAGATGCGGGGAGCTGGTGAGGGTGGCCCGGAGCGGCGGAGCCTGGTAAGACCTTATTTTAAGCAAGAAAAATATTTTCCCCCCAAATTCTTGTATTTGAGGGGGGTGGGTGTTGGCTTGCTCGGTTGAAGTAGGACAGGGGGAAAAGTTACTTCTTTTCCTCTCTCCCCCTTCTCTCGGCTGTCGTTCCTTACTTGAAGACCCTCCCGGCTCTCCCCTTTGGCCGGTGCTGAGCAGCGCCTTCGCCCCGCGGGTGGGACGGGACCCGCGCCGCTCACCCCGGCGCTCCTGGAAGATCGTCTCCGGCGGGTTTCCAGCTGAGTTTGGTGATCAGATGTATTTTTTTTTTTTTTAAAGTGAATCAGGAAATTCTTATCAGGCTGACAGCATTTTTAGACTATGCAGTGCGTGGGTGAAGTGGGACTAATATTGACTTGGCCCTAATGTAGTCATCTGAGAATACATTTTTTGGTTGTTGCTGCATTCCATAAGGTTTTATCATTATTATCCATGAAGATTGTTTTCTCCGTACATGGGAAGTGACCCCTAATATCAACTTGCCTGGGAGACACGAGTATGGGCTAAAACATTAAAATTCCTATCGTGTATTGCTGTTTTTTTTCCTTTATTGTTGGGAGACAGAGCCCGTTTGCAGAAGTGATACCCCAGTGAACTTGTCCAGCTTGGTCACGCTGTTCACTGTAAACGTGAGCTCTGGAAAACTTGTGAGTTCTGTCTGTTGCATCGTGCCTTTGCTGTTATTTTTTTTCTGTAATCTAGGTCACAGCTTGCAGATCCTTCCATCTATTCCTTTTGAATATGTGGAGCTCCAGTTGTTAGCTTATGTTATTTGGAGGGAAAAGAAGTAAATAATCTCTAATAACCTGACTCTCTGACAAGAGACCTAGAAGTAGAAAACTGCAGTTGAAACTTTGTTGAGCTTTTTGACATTTAGCCCTGGAGGTGATCATCTGTATTTCTCCTCTAGATTTATAGAACACATAGTATGTGAAAATCTATTAAATGATGGTTAGCAGCTGTGTCATTCTCAAGTGCAGTTGCATTTTACTTTTAAGCCTAATCACGAAGCTTCTCCTTCAGCTGAAAGGAGCAGCATATATGAAATGTCCCAGAAGCGCCATAATAAAAACCAAAGTTTCTTGAAATCATTTGCAATAAACCACCTTCTTGTGGGGTATGCTATTTAGCAAGTGGAGGTAGATCAGCAAGGCAAGAAACATAGCCCTTATGAGCCAGTGCAGCTCATGAATCTTAACTGACACCATATATTCCAGTTCCACCTAAAAATTTTCTAAACGTGGCTATCCTGCACATTATTGACAATATGGTTGAGTTAATCCTGTTTGCATCAGTTTTCTTGAAATACTTGAAGCTGGAGGGTCTTCACACCCTAGTTAAATGCCAGACTGAAAAACTGAGCTGTTGTTGCTGAACTAAGCGTGCTACACCCTCTGATTCTAGCAGCTGCTAACTTTAGAGCAGTTTATGTATTTTCTAAATTAAAAAAGTAAACATAGAATGAACTCCTCATGCATCTGTAGTCATAGTGGAGAGATTTATTGTTTGGATAACGTATGACATTTTGCAAATCTCCTCTGTTCCTTCAGAATTGTCCTGTCAGAGACATTTAATCAACTGGTAGAGAGCGTAAGAAGGAAGGATGAAGAATCTGTTGCCAGGTTTTTGGTTCTTCTTACACATGTGCTCAACATGTAAAATGCTGCTGCGCTCTTCGTGAGGATGATGACCATTTTGAAGAATGTTTCTCTTTGCTGGAATCAAAACTGGTTTAAAAATAACAGTGAGGGAAGATGAATTAGTGGGATATCTTAAAAAGAAGGCTCTGCATTGGAGCTGATAAAGTGGAGCTCACCCTTAAAATATCTGAGGACTCCACTGAAGCATTTTTCAGCGGTGCTGTACTTACTCTGGTGTCTTTTGGTTTGTTGTCTGAGAGAGAAAGCTCTTTCTTGCTGCACTCCTGTTGGCTTTGCTTTCCTTCTCAGTGCTAGATGTAGGTGTGTTGCTAAAGCTTTTGTATCTTCACAGGTGTTTGTAGTAAAGCCATCTCAGACGTGTAGTTGGTTATGCCAGCTTCCCACATCAGTTTCATATCCTTTAAAGAGCAATGCAGCTCCTTAGCTGTGGAGCTGCTGTTCAGATGTATAGGCTCAGGTTCTGGGCTGCGGTGTCTCTCTGGAGAGCCAACCTCATTGTCTTTCTGTAGGTCTCGTGCTGCATATGTGAGGCAGAAGTGCCTTCAGCAAGTGGCTGGTGTTGTGTCACTGCTCTGCAGTGAAGGGATTTCAAATCGCTGTCTCCCTTTTTGTTGTCTTGGTTTTTTTTGTTTGTCTGTTTTTAATGAGAGGTCTCAGACCTGCTTTTAAATGATGGGCTAATGTGCACCTGGGTTGTGCAGAAATGTCTTTTTAGGGGATAGTCAATCATGCCTTTTTTAAGTTTCCCCTCTCTAAAGTTATTCCCACATTTCTGTGTCTGTGTTTTTTCCTCCCTTAAAATCAGCACAGAACTGACTTTTTCCTTGCACAGAAAGACAGAATTTCTGGAAACCTAGCTTTCACTGATCCTTCTCCAGGAAAGGACTTGCTGGCACATTAATTTAGATGGGATTTATTTTTTTTTAAAGCACCTAATGGACTGAATCCGGAATTCTAATTGAATGTTAATGGAAGTGGAGGCTTAGCACCTTAGATCTTTGAGATTGCTCAAGTCCAGGGTGTTTGCTGAAGGGAAGTAAAGGGAATATGGTTGTATACCTGCTCATATGATGCCAGAAGGAACTGATTAAAATGGGGTGTGGCCCTAATTTTACATATAAATCCGGATTTCTATACTTTGCCAAAAGACAGAGCGAATGTGTGCCGATGCTAGAATGTGTGTCTGGGAGGATCTGTGCCTGCGTGAGGGTAAAACCCTGCAGAATGGCAAAGTTAAAACGCTCTTCATCGTGTGCTTTCCTGAGGGACTGTGCAGCCGCAGTAGTGAGTTTTGGCTTTCCTGCGGGTTGGGTGAGGAATGGGTGTAACGGAATTCGAAGAGACTTTGGAAATGCATAGTTGCTGAAGAATCCCGTTGTGTTCTCGGCACACATGAAACGCTGTGACGGCTTGTCGTGTCCTGTCAGGCCAGGTAGAGCAAGCTGCAGAGCTGAGGCTAAGGTAGGATTCACGCTGGCTCACTAGCACCTGAGCTTAAGAGTTTTGGAACGGGAAGTTACAGTAAATGGTTGTTTTGGAATTTCTCCGTGGTATGTAGATGTAAGCCAACATCTAAGCCAACACCGTCCTTGCTAAATCAAAGTCTTGCATAAAGACTTGTGATATGCTAAAGTGCTGGCAGTGCTGTAGACAGACTTCTCCCAGATAAGGGCTTGTCTTCATTAGCAAATTAGGTCACTAACTCGGGTCTTCTTTCCAAACTAACAACGTTGAAGATGAGGACAGGTCACATTTAGCACTGTGTCAGCTGGCTGTGGCTAAACCCCAATTTATGTACTGTAACTTGTTTTTCCGGTAAAGCTTTTTGTATCGTGTGCTTATAACTGTTCAGGATGGGCTTATGGTGCTTATGTTGTGTGGCAGTCTGCAGTGCCTAACAGCAGGTAACAGCAAAGGGTGGCTTTTGCAGTTCAGAGTCTTTCTCAAGGCTGGTCCTGAGGCCTGGTGTTTGCTATACTGCTGACTTCTCTGGAAGCTAAACCAGACCTATATAACTCACCTTTAAAGTCTGCTCTTAGAAGTACAGGATGTAAAACCTGGATTAATTCTTGCCTTGTGTGTGGGTTTTTGTTAGTTTGGTTTAACCCTACAAGACACCACTGATTTTAAAAGTTTGGCTTGCTTTACTCTATCATTGTGTTTGGGACCAAATGCTGTTTGATCTTCCTCTACCTACAGAAAATAGACCTTTGGACTGTAATGGTACACCTCTGTTTACATGTACAGCAAAAGATGTATAAATTAGTTCCTTTTTCACCACTTTCTTCTGTTAGCAGAGCACAACAGGAGCTGGATGCTCTGCTGCTGCAAATCCAGTGGCTCACCTGAATACAAGCTCTTGCCTTACTCATTTGTGTGGGTAGAAGTTACCATTTAATGTTTTCAGGGCATGCCATAAATATGGCTTTCAGGCCCAGCACTGGATGCCCTGATGGCTTGAAATTGTCTTCTTCCTTGAGTATTTTCTATATTATCAATAGGAGCCTGCTTGGCAGACAGCTCCACAAATGGAGGGAGTGTCTGTGATTTGCCTCGAGTTTGTTGCTGGAATTTCTTCTCAGAAGTTTGTGTCAAATGACAGCCTTTTTCTCAGGATAGGGTCATATAGTGTTTCCTCAGTGTAGTTATTCTTTATTTTTGGTGCCTGTTCTTTCTCTCATAATGGAAAATCTGTAACAGGTGGCCGCAGGCACACCAGACTTTCGTGCTTGGGAACATAAAGGACCATATGCTGTATGATGGCATGTATGGAGATAATAAGTTGTAGGAATAGGCAACCAGCTTATATGAAAAATAAGTGCTGGCGTGAATTTTTGATTCAAACTTGGCTAAAGTAAAACTTTCTCTGTTCTCAAGTGTGGTGTGGGGGTTTTTTTTGGGAGGGGGGAGTGGTTTTTTGTTTGGGAGGTTTTTTTCTGTTTTGCTGCCGACTAGCTGGTTTCAGCTGGAAGTGAATTTATTTCAGTTTGCGAAGAGGAATGTTCTGACATTTTTACCAGACACCCTGGGTGAGATCCGGGACCCTTGAAGTCAGTTGGACTTTTGCCACTGGCTTTAATGTGGCCAGCATTTCCCTGCATGAGAACCGTTTTGCTTGGTTCTGGGTACGGTATGTCAGAAAATAACAGGAATCTTCAAGGCGGGGATTTTCTGTGAGATTTTGGACCACAAGCTTTTGAAAGCGGTCAGTGTTCCTTAGGAAGACAGGATGATGCTTATTCAGCATAAATCTGCTCTTTAATATTTCTATCTCGGTGGTGAGGTGTTGTCGACCTTTAAGTTTTATTATACAACTTACAGTTAAGGATTTAATTTTTCTTTGGAAGAGCCTGTTTGTGGATATGTGAAATAAAAACAATAAATAATGTTGCTTGAAGCTGAATTTAGCCTGTGCTGTGCAGCACTATTTGCCCAGAGGTTGTACCATTTCAGCCACGAACTGGAGTCTGTTGTCTGACCTGGCATCAGGTGCTACAGATACTGAATTTCCCTATTTCCTGGTATGCTAAGCTGACTTTAAAGTCTGTATTCTGGGTTTTGGCAAAGATAAAATTTTGTGTTTGTTTTGTTTTTCAGAGGCTGCTTGATATCAGTTGTTAGGAAGGAAGGGAGGGGTGAATGTCAATAATATATTAAAGTATTGAACATTGACAAGAGATAACACTGTCATCTACAGACACTGTTGGCTGCTTAAATATATGCTAGAGCTGTTCATATGAAAAAGTACAAACGAAACTGGACTAACCCAGATTGGTTACCAGAAACCTAACGTGGTGTTCGTTTCTTTGTTTTTGTTCCCTCACACCCCATGATAGTGGGACAAATTCATTTAGCAGCTGATGATCTTGCATACTTTTCCACTCACACAAGTGCAGTCAGAAACGCTATGAGAAGATTACTGTTAAGGTCAGAACAAAAATTATGGAATTTATATTGCAAGTGGGCTTTTTTAAGTGAGTTGTGAGGAAAAACCCACGTTAGAGGATGTATACACTGAAAAGGATGTATATATGTTGCACACAAGGAAAACTTCTTGTCACTTTATCTCACTGTGGTGGATAAAGAATTTCAGAATTACAGGCTGATAATTTCTTCCTGAAATATAAATTAATTATATCTGTGTCTGATCACAGGCTTGATACTGTTTTGAAAAATCTTTTAATTTAGAACTCTCATCGTTTGCAAAAAGATCACCATAAAACACAAGCTTTTCACTGTAAATAACTTTGGTCCGTGCACAAGGCCTTGTACTTGTTCATCAGTCCTACCATCTTTTTTTATGTTAAAAAAAGGGTCAGATTTGGTGTTTTTGAAAGGAGCGAGTGGTCAGAGCATCTTGTAATGACTGCCCGTGGACTAGAGGGGAGGGAAGAGAGTTGAAATGGAAAATGAATTAGATGCTTAGGCTGTGGAAGGGGGAACATTCCTGCACAGAGAAGCGACTCTGGAGATAAGTTTTAATTTCCTGAGCTCCAGTCCCTGTATAGGAACATTGAAAGACTTCCTTCCTGATAACCAAGTCAAGCCAGGGGCGATATTAAATGATGTATTTCTGTATATAATTGCGTGCTTGTATATGTATTTGCATAACTGCAGTATAAATACAAGTGGTGTACTTGTAATGATGGAAGTCAACTTGTGAAGTGTGTTATGTGTGTTCAAGGTCTGGCACATTCACTGCAGCGGAGATGTTGTGATAGATCAGTGGCTATTTAGACTTCTGTCAAGATATCTTTCATACTTTGTCTCTACTTGAAAAACAAAGCCCAGCTGAAACCAAAAATGAGAAAAGCACCCTCCCCAACCACTTGTCTTGCATTTTTGAGAGGCTCTGGGTTATGGTGCACCTTTAAGAATGATCAAGTCACTGAGGTAGATGTGTTACAGATTTCTAATGTGTATGTCTCCTGTGTGTGCATTGTTGTTATAACTGCGCCTGTCTTACTGAAGTCTCGTTGTTCTGTGATGACTTAAGCAAAACTCTGAAGCTGTGAGTAAGTGAAGCTCACTTAGTAAGCATTTCAGGAACAAATATCAGGAGACTTCTTAGAAATTTTTGTTTGTTTACTGAAGGCACAAAGAATCTGCCAAAAAAAAAAAAATACAGGTTACCCCAAATTCTGCATTTGGAAAACTATGTCTTAGAGCTTCAGACCGTGTTTCATTTTAGCAATTTTAGAAAATTTTAGTGTTTCTAGTAAAACATGTTATTTGTTTTTTCCTTTTGTTTGTTTTTTTTTAATTTGGTGGGTGGGGTTTTTGTTTGTTTTTTTTTTTAGAGTCAATCCTGGAGTTTTTCTTTTTATACTGTAGGACCTCGGGATAAAACCGAAAATCTAATACTGTGCTAAGCTGAGCCACGGTAGAACTTGCTTTGTGAAGCAAAGATTTACTTGAATTCCAGCCCGTTGCCTGAATATCCCAAACTGAAATAAAATTACCTATGTCCCTCATTGCAGTTTGTGCAACAGCATCTGAATTAATGGTATCACTGAGCTGCTTTATGTTTATCAGTTACGGGAACATCTGATCCTTTAGTTATGAGCGTTTAGTAATAGAGGTTTTAATTTCACTTGTCAATAGGTCTTCCTTACAGTTATTTTTTTTAAATAACCATTCATAATTAAGACTTAGCCCCAGAATATTTTTTTTTGTATTACAATGAGAGAATTTGTATTGGCTTATATGATTTTAGAAAGTAAGTGTATCGATGGTTCACAAGTTCAGGAAATGATTTTCAATTATTTTTAAATTGGACATGTGTGTTTATTGTACAAATTAAACTTTATAGACTGTATAGTTGTTTGACTTGTTCTATAGAACTACTTTGGAAAAAGGGTAGAAAAGCCATAAACTTAAAGAGATTCTGATGGCACTAAAGAGTTGCCAAGCAAACCGTTAAAGATACGTCAAACTGTAATTCTATAGAAATGCTATTAAATACTTCTGCATATGTGCTGTAGTTGTTTTTGGGTTCCTGAAAATGCTCGTGTGCAAAGTCAGCTGTGGAAATGGCTAAGAGCTAGCTGATTCCTGCAGCTTGACTCTTGTGGGTAGAGGTTTTTTTGTGAAAACAGTTGTAAAGTGGAACATCTGAAAAATATGTTCCATGCAGAATGGATCTTCACACACATTTATTTTGACATTCAGGTTTGATTTTAGAGAGAGAGAGAGAAGATTCTGAAATAGCCATTCACAGATGGCTTGTGCACTTTTTTTTTTTTTTTTTTGTTATATATACTTCTCTATGTTTTTGGTTTGGGATGGATTTTTTGGCATATGTTTGCAGACTTATCCATCCCGCTCTTTCTCCAGGTCACATGTTTAGTTTTTTATTACTTGATTTTTTTTGTCTTTTTTTTTGCCAGAAGCTGGTGTTTGAAAAAATAAAAAGGGAAAAAAAACCCCAACAAACACCTCCTACCCCAACCCCAAGACAACAACCAACCCACCACCCAACCAACCAACAACCACCCCAAACCAACCAACCAAAACAAAAGACCACAAGTCTCCAGCTAAACTCCAGTCACTACCCTGAAGTGTAGCTTCCTGTGATAAAAAAATCTCTCGGCACTGAGTGAAAATTTATGCATTTATGCAGTTTTCAGGAAGCACAAAATTTTCCCATCTTTACCCCTTCATAAGTGAATAAATGTGGGGAGTCCAGAGGGCCGTGTATGCTCAGCTGGGGGACTGCAGCCAGGAAAATCTGGTGCATGTTCGGCTAGATGGGTGAAATGCAGATGCTGTGCGTCTGGCCACCCTTCCACAGGGCTAGACATGACCTCTGTAGCCTTTATTAATGGGAAGATCCTCTCCAGGTGGGTGTCAGGAAGGAATTGTTAGAGCCTCTCTGTTTTCTTTTGAAAGTATTGAGTGAAAGCTGTTGCCGATAAATTGTGGTTGTGAAACATGCCTGAGAAGCAGGTCCATCTGTGTGAGAGGGATAGAGACTCGTAACTCAGCGCTGGTATTGTCTCCTTTGTGAAACGGCAGCGTGAAATATCCCACTTTAATTATGAAATAAATATCCAGTGCATTCAGTTATTTTTCATTAAAGGAACCATATGTTGAGCTCCCACTGAATGCCATCACTGATGCGTCTCTTGTTTGTTTTGTTTTTCATCCCAGAAGAAGTTAGCTGTGTACAACAAGATGCAGGAGTCTCTGGAAGTGACGCTTCCCAGCAAGCAAGAGGAGGATGAGAAAGACCAGCCTGCTGAGATGGAGTACCTTAACTCTCGCTGCGTCCTGTTCACTTACTTCCAGGGGGACATTGGTTCAGTAGTGGATGAACACTTCTCAAGAGCTTTGAGCCAAGCCAGTAGCTTCAATTCAGAAACTGCCCTTACCAAGAGCAAGACAGGGCTAAGTCCTCTGTGGAGAGGTAAGAGGAGCAGTAACTTGCTCTCTGGGGCATGGCTTACTCGGTCTGTGTTGTGGTAACACATACTGCATTGCAGCTGAAATTTTACTCCTCTGTGGAGGTGGTGGAAAATTTTCCCTCAAATCTGAAATAACTAAGGAGCTTCTTGGATTGCGTGATCTGAAGTGTTAAAGGGGGAGAGAGGTGCCAAAGGCATGGAAGAAGCAGGCGTGTCCCACTCTTGCCATAGCCCCCCTTCTCTGCCAAGGCTTGGATGGGATGGAGTAGAGCTCACGCAGCTTCACAAACCTCTGCTGCAAGGTTGGAGGCCTTGTTTTTTTTTTTAAGTTCCAAGTGTGAAACTTGGCCTCTGAGGCAAGAGCAAAGCTGTTTTGAGATTCTGGCCTTGGACCTGAGGAAACCTGTGCAGCCTTCTCGGGTGACTTTGCCAGGTGATTAGGATTCATCCACGTCTGCTTTTCAAGTGGGGAGGAGCCAGCCCAGGCTGAAATAGGTTGGGGGGCAAGATTTGCCCCGTGGCTGCAACTGTGCGGTGTGTTGCATTGCAGCCTGCTCATGGGAGAGGTATGGCTGATGTTGCAGCTTCCTGTGTGTAAAATAGGGGGTGACATTACTCTGATTCCAAGCAGGGAGTAGAAACATGGCAGGTTCTGCAAGGCATTTGCCTACTGTCATAACACTTATGTCTTGTTATGCATATAAATGCTTATATGCATTATGTGCATCAGTGTAACAAAGAGCAGATCTTGCCAGATACACTAGGTAGACCTTACAGATAAGGTTTCAAATTTGGTGACTGAGGAAAGCCTGCCAGTAAGGTGCTATTTCCATTTCGTTGAATGTGGTGGTCTGGGTAGTTTTTCAAATCCACAGCTGCGTTATTTCTGATCACATCCTTATGTGGACTGGCAGAGGGATGTGAGCTAGGCATTGTGAGCTATGGCCTTGCACCAGGTTGAGTGAGATAGATACCAGTGGTGTTTGTAATCAGTGACCCTGAGGTGAGACTGTACTGATGAAAGTCACAGATACTAAGGAGAGATGGGATTTTTAGAAACTACTGTGAAGAGAAACATAGCACAGAAGGACTTGCTTTCCAGAAGGATGACAAATCCGAGGAAGTTTAAGCAAAGGTCAGCACAAGTGGCTAGGGAGCTAGAGGAATTTATGGCTTGAGCCGGGACCATTAACATTAATGGGAAATTTTCCGTTGACTCGACTGAGAGCAGGATTGAACCTATGGTTACTAAAAAGGAGACTGGAGCGTTTATAAATGGCCCAGACAGGCTATAAATGTTTTAGAGATGGGATCAAGGCAGTCCCCAGAGACCCCATGCCCACAGCAAGCCGTCTTCACTGAGCTTGGAGACATACCAGGAGTGGGGTTGTGTGTCTTCTCTTTGACCTCAGACAGACCCAGCTGTTTTTCTCTGTCTCCCCCCATGGTTGCACGACCATCCCCAGAGGGTTCTGCAGGGGACAGGTTGGCCTGGTATAAAGGGTTCTTCAGTCATGCTGCCTCCTAACCCCATGTGCCCCATGCCCTCAGTGGGGAATGGAGGTCTGCATGTCCTGAAAGTCTTCCGGGAATAAAGTAAGGAGATACACTCTTTGCTGCTGCTGCACCTGCTGAATTGGTATAAAAATCCCCGGGGAGGCTACTGGGCCGGGCTGTGGACACAGAGAGCTCAGGGCGTTTGCTGCTTCAGAGAAGAGAAGCTGATGAGAATTTTATCAGGCCCAAATGAGTTCCTGAAATATGCCTGATGGAAAACAGTGGGAAGGAAGGATGCTAACACCCTGGCCTTCTTGTTTGTGGAGTATTCAAAAGTGCTCCGTTACAGCAAATGAATGAGGCTCTGAGCGACCTGGTCTAGTTGAAAGTGTCCCTGTCCACAGCAGGGGGATTGGAACTAGGTGATCTTCAGGGTGTCTTCCCAGCCCAAGCCATGTTATGATTTTGTGAATGTGAGTTTGTATCCCATTATGTAAAGAGGTTATAATATCATTAGCTTGAAGTTTTTTTATAAATAACCTTCATGGGTAGTCAGATTTTTTGTCAATTTATTACTGAACGATGAATTAAAAAGGAAAGAAACCCTTTGCAATAGCTGTTTTTTATAAGGTGCAGATTTAAATGGAAAGTGTGTGAGCATGAACTGGCTCCCCACTTCACTGTGTTTTCTCCTTTACCTGAAAGGAGGGATTAGTAATTATTTTGCCTTTTTTTCCCCCCACGTCTTTGTCTTTGGATTATTTTTTCTTGTTTTTTTTTTAAGGTGTCCTGATGAAAACACAAGCTCCAATTTTATCATTGCAGTGTTATTGATGGTTTTTTGTTTGTTTGTTTTGTTTTGAGAAGGGATTTTGCTTACGTACAAAAACCAGAACCTGTTGTCCTGAAAAGAGCAAGTTTTCATCATTTGTATGTTGAAAATGCTGCTCAGTTTAGGCTAAAGTTAACTTGAAAACTGATTTTTTTAATAAAGTATAATTCCTTACAATAGGGTCCAGTAACATGGATTTAAGATATTCAATTTTAGGTGTAGCTACCTGGAATCTTTTTGCCGGCGCTAATGTAACTAACGATACCTTGAACCCAGCGTTACCTTAATGGTGTTTTTATCAACATGTTTTTCCTAGCTGAGAGGTTGTTTTTCTTTCTTATTTTTCTTTCCTCTTGCCTTAACTGAGAAGCAGTGTTGTACTACAGAAAGTTCCATATGTTGTCTTCTTCCCAGCGTGTGCACTTTGGCACGTTTTCAGTGCATGTTGGCCTGGCCACAGTGAACATTTGCGTTGGTTACCACTTCGTGGTATCTGAGATGTTGCCGTCTCCCTGCACTTAGGGTAGGAAATTGTGGTAACTGTAGTATCTATCTTGGCAAACAGTTTTTCTTAAGTGCCTCCTTCCCCCTCCTCCTGAAAGCCCACGCAAACCACAGAGATTTTTGGTTTTTCTTTCTTAAGGACAGTGCACAATTGGTTGCTTCTCCGTTGCTGTGTCCCATAGAGGCTGGGTATCTGTGAGCGCTCAGGATGGATGAAATTTACTTGCATGTTTGCATAACCTGGATGGACCCTGTGTCTCTGGTGATGTGACTTGGCCTCAGTGATGTCTCAGTGGGGACTGGTCCATGACCATTTCTGACAGCGGCACAATGGCTTTGTGAAATGTGCACAGGTTTGAAAAATGGAGATGACCGAACACGTCTGCTGTGGCCTAGACCTCCTGTGTGATTGGTAAAGCCAAGCTGTTATGCAATCCGGGGTGAATTCGTATTGGCAGATCCAGTGGTTTAAAGTGTTCTCTCCTGGTATTAAAACTGTCCTGCAGATACTTTGTGGTTTTCTGTGCTTTTTTGAAGTGCAGTGCTTTGGATTTAGGGCTTTTCCGTGCAGATAACAGCCAGATAGTTTTCAAAAACTCTCGATTACAGAGGTTAAGTTTCCAGAATACTGGCAGAGCGTTGTCGAGCTGTGCTTCTCTTTTAAGCAGTGTGGAAAACAACAGACTGGATATGAAGAAGTTTGTATTTGCTTTATTTGTGTCAGCCCTGCTGACATCACCATAAGCCTTAAGCACTCTCCATCTCAGCGTAATCCCTTTAATGAAGAATTACTTACAAACAAGCAACAATACCAACTTTGGAGGAGTGTTGAGGGTGTCTGCAATATGCTTGAAGCTTTTTCTAGTCTTTAAGCATGAGTTACAATAGAAATATATTATACATTGCTGTAGTTGAAGTAGAAATATATTACTGTAAACAGCCCAGTCTTTTTAAGAAATGGTGTTGCGGTACAGTTTGCCAGATAAGCTTGCAGTCTCTGAAGCGTTTTGGCACAAAACATGCTCTATGTTTGTCCACATTGTTTGCAAAGTTTATTTCCAATACTGGAAGTTAATCAGACTCAGTAAAGTGCCTAAATCAAAGTCAATTGGTGTGTGGAAAAATTTCTGTGATTTTAATGGATTTTAAAACAGAGACATGAGTGTCCTAATGATGCAGTCGGAAAACCCGTTAAAGTTTTGGTTTCCAAATTATTTTTGTATAAGCGAAGTTCAGAGGCAGGAGCATTTGAAAAATCTGTTCATTCTCAATGGTGTCTTCACCAAGTCTTGTTCCCGTTGCTTATTAAACAAAGCAAGACAAAAGGTTGTTCTAAAAAACGTATTTTTATAAAAGTTATATGAGGAACAGAAGATTCCTCGCCTCATCAAATATTAAACTTCCCTGGCTTTATTTCTCCATAGGCTATTTTTATGACTGTTCTTTCATCAGAGGTGAAGTTCTGTATTTTTATGTTTCCATCTTTGACCAAAAAACCCCCTGTTTGAGCTGAGACATATTGCATGAAGCAGTACTTTCTAACATGAGTTGGCAAGAGGATTGTGAGAATGGAGGTGCCAATACTTCCCTACACATCAAAAACACTAACTGCTCCTTCAAGAGAGGAATTTTTAGAATGTGATTTCATAATGTAGAGGTATTTGAATCCATTTAAATATAAGTTGAGCCCTAGCTGTAAGAAGCAGTGAATCTTTTGTTTCTGACCAAAACCTCTTTGAGCTACATAGGGGTTTCTGCTTGTATGATCCTGTTGGGTACAGGACAACATGATATATTCTATAAGGAACTCACATAAGATGTGTTAGATATTATCTTTATCTCATGAAAGCATGTAATTAGTTTGAGAAGATCTGGTGTTCTTCCTTTACACAAATGTCTCCTGTTCTGTAGTGTGAGCTGGTTCTCTGTCCTCAGATGCGTTTACAGCCACAACAGCTGCCTTTCTAAATGATTTAGTCTGGGATGGTCAGGAGTTACCTTCTCCTTGTAATGCTTGTACCAAGATCCTGAGAGGGCTGTGACTCTTTAGCTTGAAGAAGAAAAATTTTCCCGGGGAGGATCTTATCAATATGTTTAAAAACCTAGTGGGAAGGGATGAAGATGGAGGAGTGAGGCTCTCCTCAGCAGTGCTTGCTGACAGGACAAGAGGCAATAGACATGGATTAGAAAACAGGAAATTCCACCTGAACACAATAAAAATTTATATTTTCCTTTGTTTTGTTGTTTGGGGTTTTTTTGTAATTGCTGAGAGTGGCTAAAACCTGAAACAGGTTGATCAGAGAGGAGTTTGGATCTTATTTAAAATCTGACTGGACATGGTCCTGGACAACCTGCTCCAGGTGATCCCACTTTAGCCTAGATTGGACTAGATGATCTCCAGAGGTCTCCTCTTACCT
This sequence comes from Sclerurus mexicanus, assembly GCA_013396755.1. Lineage (NCBI taxonomy): Eukaryota > Metazoa > Chordata > Aves > Passeriformes > Furnariidae > Sclerurus > Sclerurus mexicanus. The sequence continues at coordinate 202,980 of VWZF01003281.1, forward strand.
CAGCTGTCCTGTGTCCTGTGATTTCAGTATTTCAGACTTCAGAGAGTAGCAGATCACTGTGGGCTTTTTGTTATGGAACGTGTTGTTCAGCTTCAGTGATACTTCATTTCTCTCTTCCCTACCAGAAAGCTCAACAATTTCAAGCCAAAGGAGCAGTTTCCCAACTTCTTTTTGGACCAGCTCTTATCAGCCTCCTCCTCCACCATGCTTAAGTGGAGTACACCCTGATTTTCCCGTTACTGCACCTGGCACCTTCCCAACACCAGATCCCAGCAGCTGGCCAGGACATGGCCTGCATCAGACTGCCCCACCTCCTCCCCCTGCAGCATCTGAATCCTGGCATTATCCTTTAGCATCTCAGGTGAGCCCTTCGTATGCACACATGCATGATGTGTACATGCATCGCCATCACCCCCATCCACACATGCACCATCACCATCCCAGTTCCCACCGCGACCCCCGGTACGGGTCCCTGCTGATGCCTTCAGTCCGCGCAGCCAGGATTCCTGCTCCCCAGTGTGACGTGACAAAGACAGACCCCGCTGCTGTCACCAGCGCTACCTCAGCATGGGCTGGAGCCTTTCATGGAACAGTGGACATTGTGCCAAGTTTTGGGTTTGATACAGGTAAGATGGTTCGATTGTCTCTGACTCGTTTTAGTGTGAAGAATTTGAGCAGAAACAGTGAACTCCCTGCAGCTGAAGCAGGGCTGGTTCTCAGCCATATTCAAATATACTTCCAGGTGGGAATCCCTCCTGTGTTGGCTGTCAGGGCAGATGAGCTGTGAAACATGCAGCTCTCACAGCCTTTTTGCTGAGAGACCTTTGTCTGCCTTGATCCCATTCAAGCCAAATGAGTTGTGACATGATGCATGTTTTTGGGCTTTTTGTTGTTGTTTAAAATCTTGTGGGAAATGTTTAATTATACTTCCATGTGGAAGCTCCCAGCTTGTTCAGCTAGTTCATATGCACATTCACCAAAATGTAGCTCCAGGGAACTAATAACTTGCAGTACCTGAGGACTGGATCTTTACCTAAATTGGAACAGCTCAGCATTTCCTTTCTGTGTAGTACCTGGGTGTCACAAGGAGAGTGGAGATGCTGGTTGAGCCGTGCTCGCCATCAGACTATAAACATCTTTCCATAGGGTCTGGGCAGAGGTCTGTGAATAGATTTATTTTGCTGCAGGGCCTATGGCCTAAGAACAGCCTTCATGAACTAAATCTCTCTCTGTGAGCTTTGACCAGCAGGGTCTTGCCTCAGTATTAGGAGCAGTCTGGCAGCCCTCACTGTTCATAGTTGTTTGCAGTCAGGTGATGGGTGACTAACAGCTTTCAGCACATCCATCCTGGAGCTCATATGTGCTGTTGGGGGCTCCTTTTTCTGTTTGGTATTTATCTCACTGGCAGCAATCCTTGCAAATTAGTACTTTAAAAGACAGTATGTTATTTGATGAAGGAAAAATGAGGTTTCCATCTCTATTACCTTTTCGTTAAAGTATGTCGGTCTTTTTGATAGTTCTCACTGACTGATTCAATGTGTGAGAAGCACTTCCTTGCCTTGATTGGTCCATAGAGGTACAAAGAATTATTGGGGGAAAAAAAGGCTGTTTCTTGAAGATGAAATACTATGAACCTAACACAAATATCTCTTTTTCCCTTAAAGCAACTGGGAACCAATAATCTCTTCTAAATACTATGCCATTTGCTGCCTCAAAAGTATTAAGAAAAAGCTTATTAGGATTCTTAACACTGGAGAATTTTATATCTGTTATTAACATTTCCATCTCTACCAGTGATACAAGAGGAATTACATTTTATACTTTTGGCTATAGAATGATAGCCTGACCAGACTGGGATCTCAAGTTTTGGCCTCATGACAAATTCCATAAGGGCAGTGAGCTGCCTTCCCTGAAGCACAAGCAAACTGTTGCTGCCACTGGTAGAGGGGACGAGTCCCCTGGTCTCACACCAGCCCCAGCAGTCCTGCTGCAGAGCTCTGCTATTTGACTTAACCTTTTGGGAACAGAGCTGAGAACTCTAGGGAATTTTTAGTCAGAAGAAATGACTGCCTGGCTTGAGTTTAAGTCCAGCCTAGACTGTGAGTAGTTTCAGTGCTGTGCAAACTGGTTTGCTTACTGCTGGTTTGTTGGTAGTAGTGTGTGGAATAAACCAGGGGCTTTTTCTCTATAAGAGCACAATACCTCCAAAAGGACTATGGGTCCTAGCACTGCCTTATGGGACTAATACAGCTTTTGCCTGATGCTTCCTGCTCCTTGTGAAAATCGCTGTGGAGGGGTACACTTGCGGGATAATTTTGTCAGGGTCCTGATTTGGCAGTGACTTGCATTTCATGTAGTTGCTCAGCGTGGGAGGCAGCAGAAAAGGTCTGAACTGTTAATTTCTGGCCCATGCTTGATGTGTGGGTTTTAGTCCATGAGTTCCCTGTGGGGGAAAATAAAGAGGGGAAGCGTGTGACTGGTTTGCAGAAACAGAGGATTTCAGCAGACCAATGTCTTGTGACTATTCAAAATGACCATGCTCTGACACACAACACCAAAACCCTATTAGGCAGCCCCAGTGTTGGAAACAAGGGTCTGAGCAATGAAACACAGCAGGTAGTGGAAGCCTGTGACATTACAATTACTTGCTCTCTTTCCTTGCACGCTTATCTTTCCTGTGCTTTCCAAGCAGGGGCTTGCTGGGAAGGGCAGAAAGGCTGAGCTCCCTTTTCATCCTTGCCTGCAGCTTGTGCAGTCGAGATGAGTGCTTTGGTTACAGGCGCACAAGGCGTGATTGTGGTGAAAAGAGGGAGCTTAATTGCCTCGGTGTTTTGTGTGCACATCAAATGTGTCAACCCAGGGAAGGTGTGTTGGGCCGTGGGGAGAGAAGGAGTCTGCTGGAGTATCACATCCAGCACCAGTGAAGCTTTTATTGCTTCATGTGCACTTCAGAGGAGGGTTATACTGGATAAGTCTCCACATCCCACAGAGTTTCATTACATTGAACGCTAATGTGGGACAGCTCTCTCAACAGAGAGGCTAGAAAGTGAAGGGCCTGGAGGAGTGTACGGGCTTTTAGTGACACAGAGGTGGTTTCTTAGAGTAGGGTAAGGCCACAGTGGCAAGAATACGTCACTTCTGAAAGTGTTTGCTTATATGTCCCTGGAGAATACAGCCTGTGGAGCTGCCAGTATATCAGATAACAGGAGCTTCACGTGATTTATATTTAAAGAGTTCATTTGGTATATATACCTAGACACTGCTTTTCAGAGCCTTTCAGCTAAAATCTGGTTTCCCCTGCTTATCGTGGGTCACATTTCTTGTGCTACTGTCACATGCGATTATAGAAACATTTGCAAAATTCCTCACGCTGAATTATATGGAATGATAATGTTGGGATGAGAGCAGGCTGCCTGTAATCGTACCCTCTTCCAGCTACATTGTTGCATCTCTGCCATACTAAGCCAAAGAATTGATCTCATGAATGGATGATGCCGAATCACCCCAGGGGTTAAGAGGAGGTTCCCCTTGCATGCATGGTGGAGTTTGGGAATTTATGTTTCAGAACAGATTGCCTCGGACATCAGTGTAGCACCATTCATAGAGCGAACAAAGTATTGATCCATCTTGCACATCTGTTTGAACTTACATGGTCCTGTTTTAGAGGATGAAGAGGGATTTAGCTACCTGATTCCCGTTAAATGTGGCTTAATCCTTACATTGTATGCTGCAAATTAACCCTTTTAGAAGCTTCTTTATTGGTACAAGTGGGATTAAAGAAAATGCTGGCCTACGTGAAGGTCTGTTAAAACCTGTTACGCTTGTGTCTGCTGGTACGTAGTGTCTTTCCAAAGCTGAAGTGCCCAAGCTGTAATGCTCAGTGTAAAAGTACATTTTATATCAAGCATCTATATAAACACATTGGTATAAGCACAGCATGTTTGTACTTTAGGCCACAGCTCCCTGCAAAGCAAGATCGGCCTCTGACTGTGGTTCATGGCATCTGTGCTCAGTGCATTTCTGTGGCCGTAATCCCACAGTGTCAGGGTCAAATCCTCCTGTTTACACTGAGGGTGCACAGGCAGAGTCCAGCACTTCAAATCAGGGATTGGGAAAGGGAATTGCCGTCTTGCAGTGGAGCTTATTGTCGTAGCCATCAGTATTTCCCTCAGGAGCAGGGCGGGAGGTGTCCTACACACCAGGACTTCAGGTGATCGGTCGGATCTGGCTGTGCTGGCTGCTGCCTGGTCTGCAGGCAGCCCTGTGGGGAGGAAAGCAGAGCAACTTGCCTTGCTACTGCAGAGCCTAGGAGGATATCCTGTCCTGCTGTTGGACAGATGTGCTGGAGGAGGCTTCCTGTAGCCCCAGCATACTAAAAGCAAAGCAGGATTGGCATATCTGATGCCTGTAAGTCTATATTAAAATTGAGATGCACATTCTTTACCATGTGAAGTTATGCACGTTGAGGTGAATAACTTTAAATTTAGGTGGCTTAGTCAACATCCTCTAGTCCTGCTTACTATGGAAATTCTGCTTTTGGAAATGCCTGTACGTCAGTATAACACATTGAATATGGAATCTGAGGGGTCAGTCTGCTGTCTTCTGTACATTTGTCTCTGTTCACACACATCCCACGAGTTTTTCACAACTTGTTAAATTTGTTTAGATGTTCCCACAGAAACTGCATAATGTTCCTGTGGCAATTATCTGTACTGTTGGTGTCCCAGAGACAGGGAGTTCTGCTGGCATGGCAATACTGACTCATGCAGTGCAAGCAAGGGTGTCCCTGCTCAGGACAGGCTGGAAGTGAAAGCTCCAGGTTAGTCGCAGGGTTGCACTTCCATTCTCTATCAGGACTGCAGATGGCCTTGCCATGAAAAAGATGAGAACATAATGAGGAAAAAGCATGGAAAACATTCCACATTCAGTTCTGTAATGAGAGCAACTTTAGGTTTTTTTGGATATATATATATAGCTATACCTTAGGCCTCCTTGTTACAGTTGTGTCTTGCAAAGATACCTGTCCAGGAAGGTCTCTGTTCTGCTGGTTATTGCCCTTCTACCACTTGCTACTGTCAGATGGATGACCTTTTAAATGGGTGTGTGTGTCATTTTTTTTGAGCTGCTAGGATCCATATATCCTATTTCTCTTCTTATAGGTTTCCATTGCCTCTGGTGGCCTTTAGTGCTCCACTGGTGAACTTAAATGACTTCTTTATCCTCTGAAAGGGTTTCTGCTGTCTGACTCCCTTTTTTCCCCCCTTTTTTTTCTTTTTTCTTTTTTTTTTTTGGTCATCTTTGTTTAAAGAAATGTGTAAACAACAGGGGAAAAATAACCCAAAATTGTCATCACTAACTTGGAGGGAGCTTTGAAGGAAACTAGCAGCAGTTCATTATGTCTCTGCCTGTGATGCTGCCAGGAAAACAAGTAGCTCTTAAGCAACAAGGAGACATCTTCATTGAATAAAGAGCCTCCAAACATGTTTTTATAGGCTGAGGTAGATGAGGGATATCCCAGATTTTCTAATCTGAAGAAATAGGTGCAAGTGCCTGTGAAATGGAGCACAGAGCCACTGAACCAGTTTGGGACGCCATGCCTGTGTGCTTGGCTCTCCCAAGTCTCTTTGCTTCTGGACACAGAAGTGTTTGTACACTGCTTAGGAATCCACATATGGATAGAGCCTTATGCTGTCATCTTTTCTGTGAGCATTAATTGCTTTGTAGCTCAACTCTGAAATGCTGACCATCATTAAATATTTAACTGTTTGTACTTTTAAAGCAAGGAGGTAGTTGTCAGATCTGAACCCTTCGTGCCTGTTAGGCTTTTTGAAAACATATGGGACTGTGTTTCACTGTGTGATCAAATATGGATATGAGATCTGTGCTTAGCACATGGATCTGTCAGTTCTGGCAGGTTAAATGTCAAATGAACATGGAGTTTCAATGGCTACAATGTCACTGAAGTCTGAAGTTGAACCTATTTACATTAGTGGTGAAATCGACCCTTAGTTCTTAGTTCATGCATTTTATTGTCTGTATAGGAATGAGGATTTTTAGTGGGAAGTGCACCTTCATTTCATGAGATGTGACTTACTTGGCTCAAAACATTAAGGGGCAGGTTTTATATCGTTTAGTCTTAAGTGTCTTACTACTGCTGCAAATATGTGCCTGCACCTTTCTCCTTTTTACTTTCCCTGTAAATGAGCAAGAATGTATCTTCTTTGGGAAGTTTAATCTGCATCTCCCTTTCTATTGTCTGGATTTTAGGTTTACGCCCTGTTAGGTGTAAATATAGAGAAGATTAAATCCCTCTGGAGCAGAGAAATCCAAGATTATAATGCAGGTTCCAAGTCTATAATGCTAAAGCCACAATATAGCACCACGTTTATTAGATAGTCCTCACTTTTTACAAAGGAAAATGTTAGAGGAGTACATAACAATTGCAAGCTGAAAATCATTAATTTTTCCCATGTGGAAGCACTAGCCATTCTTGGCTGAAAATCTGACACTCTGTAGGTGAAATTATTTGGTTTTTTGACGTGCTGCAGGAACATTTTCCCTCTCTCCTCTGTAAGGTGAAATGCCACAAAAACTGTGAGATCCTGAAGTGTCCCAGGCTTTTTCTGAAGGTCGTAGTGTCTGTGGCTGGCCCCTATCAGGAAATACTACTCTGTTGCATATTGGGTGTGATTTAAGCTTATCCTACCCCAAAAATTTTGGAGTAATGATGATGTTGCTAACAAATTCACTAAGCTGGTAAGTTGTGTGTGTGTGGGGGGTCTTTTTCTTTTTTTTTTTTTTTTAAAATCAAAACCTGTTTATTCTTATTTCAGTTGCTTGGGGAGGGGGGAAAAAGCGATATAAAATTTTAATTATTTTGCTTTTCTTTTATGAACTGCAGGTCTACAACATCAGGACAAGAGTAAGGAAACTGCTTGGTTCTGAAGTACAGAGAAATTCAGGCCAGCTAGAGCTGGAGTCAGCACAGCTGGGCGGGTGATCCAACAGGCGTTGACTCCTTCTGCATGGAGCAAAGGACACACATGAAGATGAAGAGCCAACTATTCTGGTTTTGCTATTGAGCCTTTTGTTTGTAAGGCCGTTTATGGGTCCCACAGTGTTGGAAAAAACCAGAAACCTAACTTCTCTTTCTTTCCTCATCTGAGCCTGCTGCAGCTGGGCAACCTAACTCCTTTCTGCTCCTTTAACAGTGTTTTGTTTTGTTCAGCTTGATATTTTTATGAACAGTCTCAATTGTCAGGAAAAAAAAAATCTCTCCTTTGACTACAGTGCGCCTCCTTTCAGGAATACAGTATTTTGTAGCTCTTTGTGCATCTATTTTTGTAGAAATACAGAAAGTTTGGGTAAGGATTGATGGGCTATTTTAGGATGACATATTTTTTTAAAAAAAAATTGTAAAATTGTTAAGTTCTGTTTAAAGAACTTGCTCTCAGAGAAGCACTGGCAAAAATGTATAAAATGCTATTTTTAGATGTCTGTGATGTGTTTGTGCATTTTGGTTTTTTTTGTTACCTCAAGTGTCTATCTTTCCTTTCTTTTTAAGGAGCTAAACCTCCCTTGTTCCCACATTACTAGATTTTGATGTTTTTGTCCTTTTGTTCTAGCTTAAGCAAGTATAAATCTCACCTAAAGTTTCAGCCAGATATTTTTTTCCTGATGTTAACTTGTAGTAAGGGTGTTTTTATTTTTTCTTGCTTCTAAAGGTGGCTTTGTGCTGATTGTCAGAAACTCGCAAACACCTTTAGCATAAAACAAAGCTTGAGGTTATGAGAACTGCATTTCCAACCCTGCATTTCTTTCAAAATGGACCAAATATTCTTACAGATTTAAACCAGACGTAAATTTGGGCCTCTTCTACGATCCACTGAAGCTGTTGAGCACAGTCCCCTGTGGATTATGTTGCAGGCCCTCCAAGTGCTCATAAATATCAGTACAATCTTGCAGGCAGGACTTTCACATAAGCCATTTCAAGGGTGGTAACTTATAACATCAATTTTCGGGGGCGGGG